>JBCFYV010003441.1:47500-110013 GCA_039000515.1 Timema cristinae
ACATTCAGACAGTAAGATAAGGAGATCATTACTTGAGCTTTATTTCCCCATTTCAACATTGTTATTTCATATACATTGTTTAAATGTCTGTTTAATTTCAATTTGATCTTTGAAAGACAAGGTTATGTTATATCCAGTATAAATTTATGCAGAAGTTTTCCTTTTTACTTTATGATTGAGTTTATTTATTTTTAGTTATTAATCTGATTTTAGGTGTACTATATATCTGCAAGGCATTGTCATAATTCATATGACAGTTTTAATTATGTTTGTGGAGATTTTGTAGTGAATAAACATCAAAGAATCATTACAAACTTTGTTATAAAATTGTGTACTGTGCGTATTTTCCATGTGAAACTTGGTGACAGGATAAGTCTTAGATAACACATACAATTAGTTTTATTTGTGTAGAATAACTAAGACTATGGTCGACAGGTAAAACAATTTTTACGTTTTTTTGGTCTCGATGATCTTGAGGGAACCTTGAATCAAAGCTATGACTGCTACTTTTGTTCGTGTAACGTCCAATTTAAACAGAAAAAAGAGGACATTTTTATACGAACCTTCCCTCAACTATACGCCTTGTACCTCATGGTGCAGAAATACCTGTACCTACTCCTCAAGATAAACGAGAGGAGACGTCCAATGACCTAGATATTTTAGAATTTTGATGAGGATTTTCAAAATATATCAGGTAGCAGCAAGCCTCAACTTTATTCAAAGATTGGTGTAAATATTTAGTCAGACACTTGGGTCTTCCTAAAGATTCTTGGGAACTGTTAGGCCCTAGACTAAAGGAAAATAAAGTATTTGCTCCTTGTGCCTCCATCTCATGGTTTAGAAAACGAGAAAGAAAATTAATTCCATAAATTTCTCAAGCTAGTTATCTGGGCTTTCTGTAGCAATGTCTCTGAACTGATTGCAAGGTTTAACAACAATATGACGTGAACGAGTGGACTCATGTAAGGGAAGCCTCAAAGAAGTTATTTTCTTTAATGGCAGTAAATATGATTTAGTACCGCTAGGGCACTCTGTGTACCTGAATGAATACCAACAGAATTTAGCCTTAATTATTATCAAGCTGAAATACATAGATGGACAATATGCGGCGTTTTTAATGAACTTTCCATGCTTCGTGGACATTATAGAGGATACAATAAGTACCCCTGTTTCTTGTGTGAATGGGATAGCTGGGATATGAGGAAGCACTGAATCAAAAAGAAGTGGACACGTAGAGTTAAATTATAACTTGAAAGTAAAAATGTAGTCCGGAAATGTTTGGTTGATCAAGAAAAATTCTCTCACCTCCATTTAATATGAAGCCTGGTTTAATGAAGGAATCTGTAAAGACTCAGTTGAAGAAAGGAAAGTGTTTTAACGCACCATAAAGGCGCGCCGGTTTTTTTTACACCAACGGTCTTTGTATGTGTTGTAATTATATTTAGTTAATGAAACTGATGCTTAATATAATCGTACACATTTTTAATTTTCTTGGGGAGGTTTTTGGTAATTTGGCGAACATTGTACTAACGCAATGAGGCACATGTCATCTGAGAGATGACTATAAAGGTAAATGTGTCTATGCCAGATGACCTCATGAAACACAGCACAAATAATACTTGTTCTTGCTTTTATTTTCTCAGTTTCTTTTATTTTTGTATTCATTTTTTATTTCAAGAAACTCTTTCTAAATTACAAATTTAAAAAAAGTTTCTAGTTATTAAAAACATAAAGAATGGTATATTTAGAGATTGTATTATTATTATTATTATTATTATTATTATTATTATTATTAGCACCGCGTCTTACTACCCATTCGGGTTATACGCACTTACGCTAATGTGTAATGGTAGGGTGATAGTGAGATGAAATGAAGGACCTACAGTTTAACGTGGAATCCGAACCACGGTGGAGGCCTGGCATTCCCCACATTCACAAGATGTCTTGTCAGAGGTGAAGGAAGGGTTTGGTAATCAGATAAATCTTTGCCGGGACCGAGGATTGAACCCCGGCCGCCAGCACAGAAGTCTGACACCTTATCCCTAGACCACCAGGTCACCTAGAGACTGTAAACTACCTATTTTGGCGCAACTCATCCACTAGATGATGATCAATACACACACGATCGGGCGCAAGTCATCCAAAAGATTATTGCTACTGTTATGACCATGGTAATCACTGCATCATTGCTCTGACTCAACTCTCCAGTGGAGGGAAGCGTGCCAAGATGCTAGGAGATGGACTGCACTTCACCCCTAGCAACCTAATTGGTGGGTAGCTACGTCGATAAATCATCTCGCAGATGGCATGCGACCAATGGCTGGTTAAATACTAGTTAACAATTTTTTTTTTCGGGACATTCAGAAATGAAACTAAAAAAGGTTTTTTGCCAGAACAGATATTCAGAAATTTCTAAAAGGTAAAATCTTTGAAACAAAAGTTGAAATTTTTGAAATATAGACATGGAAATTTTTCAAAGAACTTGTAATAAAATTTCTTGGAAACAATAAGAACCCCAAGTTTAATTGAATTGGAGAAAACATGCTCATGAAATTCAAGTACATGGATTTTGGTGAGCTTGAAAGAGCAATTCTTAAATTACCATTTGGACCACTTTCCCAAAAATCTGGGTGCGATGAGTGAAGAGCAGGGTGAAGTATTTCATCAAGACTACAAATAGATAGAACACAGATACCAGGTAAAATAAAATCTCAACTTGATACCAGTCGATGGTTGGATGATACATACAGGAGAGCTAAACCAAACCTATAATAGAAAAAGAGGAAAAGAAATGGGCAATATAGGAAATTGTAAATCACAGTGAGTATTGAAAATGGTATCTACCGCAAGCATAAGACTGTAATTTATTGCCCATACAAAGAGCTATTTGGGATCGGAAACATTTGATACTAACATAATCAACAATATTTTGCATTCAGATTTATTTTGATGGGATTTATTGTTTCGTGGCAACTTAAATGAGCCTTTGCATCGTCCTAACGTCAAATCTAGCAGCTGTAAGCTTATTACTTTACATTTGTTATTGACAGAGTGTAGTGATACAATTTGAACTATACTGTTTCTAAGCAGAACGGCTTGGAACATGTTTCGATGACCACGTGGTCCAACGCTCTACTTTACTTTTGCAGTAAACTAGACTGCCGATGATGGGGAGATCAAGGTTCGAATCTCGGTTGGATGTACTGACGGTGGTGTTTCCAAAACGGTTTTACACTCTCCTTCCACATAAATGTGGGTACAATTTATATAAATATAATCTTCCTAGAACCTAAAACCATTAGCGTAAGTAGATCAGAAGGGTATAACACAAAAGGGTGGTAGAAAATATAAACATAAGAAATAGCTTTGAAAACTATAGCCCTTCTTACTAGATAACTTAAGTGGGGCATCAACCTTTCTGAACAATAGATTAGCGAGAAAATATATTTAACATACAAAGAAATTAAGTCGTTTGACCATTCCTCTAGCCACACCTCTCTTAAATTAAAAATGTAATTATACTGCTTTTTGCTCCAATTTATAACTTTTGTGCTGAATAAAATGTTTTATTTAACTTGAAATGATCCTGATTATAAAGCTTTGAAATATAAAATATTTCCACAATGTATTTACTACAAATATTCAAACTTGAAATTGTTTAATATATTCTAGAAAGATTTAATTTAAAATTTAAGTAGAATTTAAGTATAAACTGTATTTTATATTTAAAAGTTTTACTTTTAAGAAATAACTATTTACGTGTTAAAAAGTATGTTTTAAATATAGTTTAACCTTTTCTATTATAGATATTTATTTTCTCATATTGAGAGAATGTATTGTAAGCGTGAACATTTGCAACTTCGAGATTATGATGAATATTTACGCTTTAAGTTATCCTGAAATATAAAAAAATATAGGAGATTTTACAATTCTTTTTGCCTCTGAACATGGATCCTAAACTGTTTGAATGATTTTGTTCAAAATGTAATGGATGTACCTTGAGTATTTTTATTGATTTTGACTATAGCCATTCTATTAAGGGTAGTTTATTTAAGTGTATTTTTAAAACTACCAATATATTGAGGTGTATATAGTTAGTAATTGATCTGACAAATAACATCGTAAACTATATTTTTTTGAGTAAAAATGTCAAGACAATTTAATACCCCTTTCTAGTTTTTTTTTCAAAGTTTGCTCTAGGTGTTTTATTAAATATGTATAGGGAGTTTTAGACATGACAAATAGAAAAGGACACTTGTTTTTTTATGGGAAAATTCATTAAAATAATAGTAGTTTAACAAATAATTTATTTTATAAAGTGTTAATGTTTGAAAAATATATTTAATGATTTGGCTCAAAATACGTATCTGGCAAGTTTTACAATAGAGATAATTACAGACACACAAATATGTATATATATATATATATATATATATATTATATATATATTTATATATATTTTCATTTTTCTTAAACAATTCATTTAATTGTAGTGCTTATTACTGATATTTGAAAAATTTTAATTTTAAAATAAATAATTTTAGTATACTTTCCAGCTTATTTGCCTATATGATATTACTCTAATCGACTAAGAATGATTAGGGAAGCATTTTAGAGGTAGACTACCTTCATTTACATGGAAGGAGATTGGAAAACCATTTAGTAAAAACCACCCTCAGTAGACGTTAATGAGATTCGAATACCTATCTCCCCGTCTACATAAGGCCAGTCTAAAATGAAAGTGATGCCTTAGAGTTAGACCATTCTGCAGCTGAAGTATGATTTTGAAAAATATATTTTACAATATTGCTAATTGATGACTATTTTACTTGATTTGATAATATCATATGTTGATTTTGGTAAAACATATTAATTTAGTAGTTTACTTAAGATAAATTTAAAAAAAATTAAATATTTCAAATTTATTTAGATGTGTTATTTAAACGATTATCTGTTAATTGTTTTTAGTGATTAATTAGAAGATATATTTATTTTTAATAAACATACATAATTTGATGATAGTTTAAAAAAAATTGAAAATTTTAAATATTAAAAGAGAAGTTTTGATCAATGTTGTTTGATTTATTTCATGAAAAAAAGGTTTTTATTGTGCTTAAAAATAATTGTTTTCCAAGGAAATCTTAAGTGGAACTTACTAATATATTTTTTATTTTGTAAATTGAGGGGGAGGCAGAGGGTTTACACTTAACTTGGCCCCCGAACATTTTTTAATTTTAAATTTATTTATTTTACTTGAAAAACTACTAAGGAGCATAACGGCGCTAAATAGGTGGAAAACTATGTCATATTTACAATTTTGATTTGAAGGGGTGGGAGCTGAGGCGAGGGTCCAACAACATAGTTTGATCTCATATTAAACATTTTTCCTCTCTAATCAATTGGGCTGCAAAATGCCATACTTGTGTGCAAAACAGGATATTTATTTTGGCACTAAAAATCAACAAATTATCGAGTGGGGGCTACTCTTAACTTGACTCCCCTCCCACATTTTTTGATCTTGAATATTTTTTTTCGCAAAGCTATTAAAGTGCAAAACGCCATTCTTTGGTGCCAAAATATGCGAAGCAAGATATTTATTTTGGCATTAAAAACCCCATATCTAGTGAGAGGCTACGCTCAGCTTTGCTCCCCCATCATTTATTAATTTAGAATACTTTTTCTTGCATAACTACTAAGGTTCAAACGACATACTTGGGTTCTAAACTGTGCAAATCAAAACTTTTACATTTGTATTGAAAAAAACATTTTAATAAGGGGTGAGGGGGAGGGGGCTACTCTTAACTTGCTCCTTGTCTCCAAACATAAACAATAATACCGTCTTTGGGGTTAGGATGAAAAAACTTGATATTTGGGTGAAAAGTAGTGCAAAATAGCTGCTAAATGGTGGTATATTTAAATTTTAATTTTTTAGGAGGTCGGGGGGGGGGGGGCAACTTTAGTGATCTCTTCCAGCTAGTGATATACGATTGCAGCGTCACCAACTCAGCTGACTAGAAATAACTTGAAAGTGAATATATTATCAATCTCATTAGTTAGTGGTATTAGCTTTATCTAATTTAGTTATTGATGCTCCCCATTTTTAGTGCCCTGTTACCCACACACAGCCCCAAATATGTATCATATTTCCTGGTTTGTCTGTGACAAGGAGAATGGGCTTCAAATCCCATCTGGGTGAATTTAAGACTTTTTCGTCAACTTCTACTGCCACTCTCCTTTCAAACAATTATTTTTAGCGAAAGTATTTGTTATCTGTTCAGTCTACTCATATTTACTAATTACGCTATTGAGTTAGTGATGAGGGAGGTTGAATTAAGAGATATTATTATTATTATTATTATTATTAGCACCGCGTCTTACTACCCGTTCGGGATATTCGCACTTACGCTAATATGTAATGGTAGGGTGATTGTGAGATGAAATGAAGGACCTACAGTTTAGCGTGGGATCCGAGCCACGGTGGTGGCCTGGCATTCCACACATGAATTAAGAGAAAGAATAACCACATTTTCGTGAATGGAGGGTTGAAAAATGTTTAGGAAAACCACTATTAGTACACCTGACCAATACTCAAACCCTAATCTCCCTGTCATCAGCATTCTAGTCCAACTCAAGTGTAACGCTTTAGACCATTCGGCCATTGAAGCAGTTTCATCTAAATTTAAGTACGCTTTATTTACCCTGGAAGGTAACAGTCTTACCTTAACGGATTACACTATGAGCCTATATTATCAACTAAACCATAGTGGAATACTGCTAGATGAGCTAAATACTGTATAGGATAAAGGAAGTGTACAACCTGTGTGGCCTGTAGTGGAGGAGGGAAGCTCGAACCTCTTTTGTGTTACTTGACAGTGGTTCTCTCTCTATACAGTCTTCCTCTCTTCTTCCAGGAAAATGCGGGAACATTTACTCTCAACTCCACCTTCTTCATCCTTTTCCAGTAAGTGTGATCATATTTGAAATGTATTAATGTGTAGTAATACGTGGTGCCAACATAAAAGTTGTAAAAGTTTCTAGATCAATCAATGGAGGGAGAGAGAAAACTTCTGTGTAATATATTCAAGTTAATTTATTTTTTAGAATCAGGTTTTACTGCCTCGTGAGTCTATACACACATGTATTAACTGCGCTAATTAGCTAAGGATGAGAAAGTGTACCCCATTTTTCATGCAGGTAGAGTGGGAGTTTTTTTAAAAATTAAATAAAAAGCTCTCTCAAAACACACGACCGGGATTAGAACCCTGTCACTGGCAGTCTAGTCTTTCAAGAAAGTGAGGACTTAGACCATGCTATCACCGAAGCAGGATTCAAGTTAATAACATTTATTTAAAATAAAAATCTTTTCGCTATGTTTCACCACCCATTATTTTGGGTTATACGTTTTTAAGGTTTTTAAGGAACTAAAGTATATTCTGGGTTAAACATTGAAGCCATTATTAAAATTAAAAGTGGAGGGGATACCTACAAGTTTAAAAATGGAAGTTCCGAGGAAAGCGTTAAGTAATAACTTCCAAGTTGAGTGATCGGTCATCCAAACCCAATAAGCTGTATGGCTAGTGGTGAGTTCCATTGAAAACATCTCACACCCTTGTATCTACCCAAAATACCCCATTTCCCCCACCATTATACTGGAGCTAGACCCACATTGTTGACACGAAGGGCTAGGCCCGTGAATCCATCCATTAACCATTACCATATTCAGAGAGTTTCGATCAAAGTCACGCTCTAGTGCTGACCATTGCTTGGATGGTACTACATTATTCAAGTAGACATACACTCCGTCATACTGATATTTGGCCGTAAACACAACAAAAGGGGGGGGGGGATGTATTACTGTAATTACTATTATAATTACTACTTGTCAATGTCTGCATTTGGGAAATGTATGATAGCGCACCCTCTTTATTAGAATAAATGTGGTTTAAACTAAAAATATAATGTTTGAAGATTTAAGGTCTAGCCTTAAAATATATGTATATATGCATTTATATACTAACAACTTAGTGATAATTTTTTTAAATATGTGTAATTTAGAAATTGACGTACACATTTTAAGCTAGGCGTTAATATAATATTATTTCCAAAGATTTAGGACAGTTTCTTGGAAAGTCACAAGGTATTTTTTGTACTTACGCCAAGTTAATTCAATACTCCCGTTCCCATGAAAAATTTAAAATTAATTTATTAACTTATGTAATTAATAATGTTTTATCTGAGTTAGCACTTTTAACATTGACTGTTCTAAAGCACCATTTACACTATGTAACTTAAACATAATATGTATATATAAGTTAAATAAACGTTATTTTATACATTTATACTCATCAAAGTTCACGTTAAAGAACGTTCATAAACGTTAAGCTAGAAAGTCAAAACGTTCTCCTACGATTTCCAACCTTGAAACGCTGGTGCCGTCGGAGAACTGACTTATTAGGGTCAGTATTGGGAATTTAAGCTAAGGACCGTGTTTTTTGGAAGTTTTTTATTGCAAAAACATTTTGTTGGGGAAAATAAATAAACTATTGCTCCTGTAGAAACATTGAGCTTATTTTTCTTCTCAGGTTGGAATATCTGTAATGAGCATAGCAGCATTAGTTGAGAAAATTGTAAACGAAGTTAAAATGTCATTTAATTTCAGGACACCCTTAAAATGTATTCCAGAACTGTCAATAAACCCTGTGAAGAAAATTAAACTATGTTTCTACTAGTGAAATATTTGAATTATTTTTATCAAAAAAAATTTATATAAAAACTGCAAAAATATGGCCATTAGCTGCATTTCCTACATTCTAATCTTAAATACTAAATTTGAATTATTGTCAAGAATACCACAGGATAGATATTCCGATGCTCATTATCACGTATGTAGAAAAATTACATCCGAACATGGGATTAAAAATGGAACCTTAGGTGTAGTTAATAATTATTATGCGAAATTAGACTATTCGACTATTAGACTATGTACCATTTCTATTATATTTAATTTTCAAAATTTAGTGACTATTTATGAATCATAGCGATTTCATTATATTTTATTGGATCAGAGGATACTCTCTGTGTGTATCATGGTCTGATATTGGATAAGACCTCTGATATTAATCGAATGCTGTGAAATGACCCAACTCACCTTTTTACAAAACGTTCTTCAAAGGAAGAAAATATGTCTGCTCTACTCATGACTATATTTAGAAATCAGCCTTGTGTCTGTTTTTGTTCTTCCTATCTTCTCCTGTTCATGATCAAAGGACGAGTGGAGCTCTTATGGTTAAAATACTGCGATTGATACTAAGTTTTATCACAAAGCGAATTGGTTATATTGTGATTACAAAAGTGCTTCAGACTGGTATATTGGACAAATTGATTGATACATTTTCTAGAAAACAGCAAACCCAAGTAAAGTGAAACAAAGAACCTGGATGACTAACAAAGCAACGTTTATTCAAACGTTGTGATATAATACTAAATGTGGAATTAAAGTTTTAAATAATGAGAGTCTATTATCAGCGAAAGGGTGAGTGGTGGTGAATGCCTTACTTCATCTGGCAGACCATGATGATTTTCTAGAAAGATACACTAACAGGGATTCACCACACAGTAGTTTCCCAAGGCAATGAGGAATCTTCTTAAAATTGTATTCACTCATTCTGAACCAAAAACATGCAATTATTTACCCATTGGTAGTATTAAAACAAAACTATTATTTTGTAACCCACCTCGGGGGCGTAGTGTTGAGCTCGACTGCTGAGGACGGAGAGATCGAGGTTCGAATCTCGGTCGGGTGAACTGGGGTGGTTTTTCCTAAATGATTTTTCACTCTCCCTCCACGCAAATGCGGCTCACTTCCTCTAATTCAACCTTCCCAATTCCTAATCCATTAGCGTAATTAGTACTTAAAGCGTATAACCCTAACGGGTAGTAAGACGCGGTGCTAAATATTATATTATATCATATTATTTTCTAAATTATAAAATCCATTCGTAAATTTAAAATTAACACCCATCATAGAAATCGAACCCTGGACCCTTGGCATGGAAAGTCAATGCCACGTCACGTATGTGGGTCATTCTTCACTCATATTTTGAGACAGAGTCTGTGTTGCAAGTGTGGAAATTATTTTTTAAAACAATGTTCTCTCATTGTTACTACAAACCTCGATGACTCGTGTTCGACTTTTTGACTATGATTGAAGATAGCTCTAAACCCAAGACAAATATCCGGGTGATAGAGTATTCATGCACTAACCCAAGGTTCCGGGTTCACTTCTCGTGCACATGTGTCATTTTCAATTTACGAATATGATACTTGTTGCGGAGAATTCAAGTTCATAGTTTATAACATTATAGTAACAAAAAGCTTCATATAATCCTACATAGAGGTAAGTTTAAATTGAGATGTCTAGGAAGGAATCCTAGACAATGTATTTTCAATTACAAATAACGTGGTCAATTTTCAGGGTTAACTAATTTTATTTAAATTAATCTTAAAAGAAGGTCAAGGTCTCAAATATACTATATTAGTTTATTGAAAACTTTGAAATATTTAGAGTACCAAATATAAATATTACTTGGCTTATTCTCTATTGGAAAATAATTTGGTACGATCATAATAATGTATCCCTAATCATATAGAGCATCATATATCACTATACAAATTTAATTGAACAGATAAAAATTTTCAAACTATCAACTTTATAAATAAATATTTTTGAACTCTGGATTATAATTTTGTTATATGGGGATGTTGTCATAGTTTATTCAAGAACACTATAAGTGAATAATTTTGATTGCTGAGAAAACTTGTTAAATGAATATACTTTTAATTTTAAGCATACAATGAAGATAATTTTAATTTTAAACATAAATGAAGATAATTTTAATTTTAAGCATAAAATTAAGATAATTTTAATTATAAGCATAAATTATTTAAATAATAGCCCTACAGTCTTCAACACTAGCTACAAGAATGTTATTTACCTTCTGAGTAGAATTTTAATTTTATTAAATCTTGTGAACATTGAGAATTTAATATTTATTATTCATATCTAGATTACATCTTGAATAGTGCAATAAAGATTTAAAATGTATTTTAACTTGTATTTAGCAAACATTTATAAATATAAAAATTTTGGAATGAGATATTAATACTACTGAAAGATAATTTACTTAAATTGGTTTATTGTGTGTTGATTTGTTTAACCTTATACAATAATTATATTAAGTTTCTATAAGAATTTTGAAGTGTTTTTAAAATTCTAGGTTATTGTATCACTGTGGTAATGTATTTTTGTTAAGGTGTTGGAACTTGAATGGCGTTAAATTTCATTGGTAACTGAATAGTGTTATTAAGAGCCCAGAGGTTTTGGGTGGAGGGGGGTTCTATTTTAAAATGTTATAATTTCTACACTATAAATTTTGTGTGTGTTCTGATTTTAGTAATAAAATTTCTTTCATTCTGTTATTATTTAAATGTTCTCCACAAGCCTGCTAATAAGGTAATTTAAAATGTTGTCTCCTTGTGAAAGAAAGTATTGGTGGATGGTATGCCTGATAGACTTAAAAAATAAAAGATAGATTTTAAATTTTTCCCACCCATATCTATTGTACAAGTTGCAGAACAAACATAAATTTTTAAAATGCACTAATAAAATTATTATTATTAGCAAAACAAAACCGGTTCTAACAGACCTGTGGAAAAAATACTTTCAAACCGGATAAATGGTCTTCTCTGGGTGAAAAGCGTTTATTTTATAAACGTTAGCTCCCCTTGAAACCCTAACATCATAAATCAATTCAGTTTTAAAAACTCTTCTCCAATGCTGCAAAATAAAAATCATTTTCTAGCTCTTTCCCCCGTCAATGCTGCAAGGTCAACATAACTCTTCGTCCAATGCTGCAAGGACAACATCAACCCTTTTAACGCGGAAAAAAAGGCTTTGGCAAGGATCAACATCAAGTCTTTGTCCATTCGCAAGGATCAACATCAAGCTCTTGTCAATTTTGGCAAGGATCAACATCAGCTCTTGTCCATTCTGAAGGATCAACTCAACTTTCGTCCAATCTGCAAGGACAACATCAAGCTCTTTGCCCAATCTGCAAGGATCAACATCAAGCTCTTGTCCAATGCGAAAAGGATCAACATCAAGCTCTTCGTCCAATGCTGAAAGGGATCAACATAAGCTCTTGTCCAATCTGCAAGGATCAACATCAATCTTCGTAAATTTCTGAAAGGGATCAACTCAAGCTCTTTTTCCAAAAAAAAAGTTTCTTTGGCAAGGATCAACATCAAGCTCTTGTCCAATCTGCAAGGACAACATCAACTCTTGTCCAATCTGCAAGGATCAACATCACTCTTGCAATTTTTTTTTTTCCCTGCGGGATCAACAACAAGCTCTTCGTCCAATCTGAAAGGATCAACATAAAAGCTCTTCTCCAATTTCCCCCAAGGGGATCAACACAAGCTTTCTTTTAAAAATTTCTGCAAGGATCAACATGAGCTCTTCGTCCAAGTTGCAAGATCAACAAAAGCTCTTCTTTCCCCAATCCGAAAGATCAAATCAAGCTCTTTGTCCAATCATGCAAGGATCAAAAACAACTCTTCGTACAATCGCAAGGATCAAATCAAGCTCTCATCCAAAAAAGCGCAAGGATTAACATCAACTTTCGTCCAATCTGCAAGGATCAACATCGAGCTCTTCGCCAATGCTGAAAGGACAACATCAAGCTTTTCGTTCAAGCGCAAGGATCAATATCAACACTGAAACATAATTAAAGCTTAATTTATAAATCGCGAGAAACAACTGTGACGTGTGGATGAAAACGAAAACATTTTGATTGTATTTTAAGGTTCAGCTGTTTTGGACCAAACAAATTATTTTCAGGAAATCAAAAATGATGTTGGGGGCTTTAATCAATAGACATAGTTCAATTTTTATAAGTTATTTCAAAGATATTTCCCACTGACATCGAAAGCCATTGCCGTGAGGCTTAAGAAAGGAATATGACTATTAAGCTTATAAACATTGTCCAATGTGTTGTTCGGTTTTTCTAAAAGATAAAGTTGAACGGCTATCCCGTCCTAGTCCTTTTTTTATCTGAACGCACAACCAAACTCTTGGGCTACGAAGTGTGAATATGGCTTTGGCCAAGATGAAGCGAGGCAGTAATTGAGCATTTTTGGCATGGGAAACCCCTATTTTCTTGCGTAGATATAATTGCTTGATACCACTAATACGGGGAAGGGAACGAAAGGGGTCACGATTTGTCGTGGGTCACATGCAAAGAAAAGAGTGAATTTAATTTATTCATTTATTGTGGAGCCATGCCGGAATATCACTGGCAGATTTTTAATAAAAATAATCTCCCCGTGTTTTTTACTCCCTGTCTTCCCCTAGTCAATGGTTTGATGGGAACCCCTTTCATCGAGCCCCTTGGGCTTAAAGCCTAGCAAATTACCTATTAGATTATCCCATTAAGTTAAACAACATTAACAAAAAAAACATACAATGGGATAAAAAACCCTAAAGAGAAACACTTCAAAAGTTCCATGGAAAAATAACAAATGTGTAAAGGTTAAAATTTGTAATTTCACAATAAACCATTTAACGCAATTTTTATTTATTATATTAATCCCATTTCCAAAAATCCTACTTTTTTGCTAAAAATAAAGTTAATAACTTATTAAAACCTTTTTTCAATGTTCCCAAAATGGAGAAGGAAGGAATCAGAAATATGAATTTTCAATAAACAAAAATTGAAATATTAATTTCCTTTTTTTAAATGTTAATTATTTCCTATATAGTGTAGAGCCCACTGAAGTATTATCGGTAACTTTTAAAAAGTTATCAATTATAAATTTTATTATATTTTTTACCTAAGACTAATATGGAATTGAAAAATTGCTTAAAAGGGTTTTAAATATAATTTTAAAAGTGGGAAACCCATTTTACTGAAAGTGCTTTTCCTCTAGTTCTACTTATTGCCATGTCAAAAAAATCAAATAGCCGCAGTGCAAAACTATTTTAATCGCCTCTGCTTGAAATACATAGCGTAGACCCCAGGTTTTCAAAATTCTCCCCGACCTCATTTTGTAATAATTGCCGTGTGGGAACTAACGAAGCATTGCAGAAAACAGTTAGAAATTATGAAAAGTGTTCAAGTAGAGATAAAAAGTATATAAAATACGGCCCCAAAAATACATTGGTTTCCCTTTTTGTTAGGAAAATTAAAAAAAGACTCTTTGTACGTATATATTTTAAAATTAATATTATATTTATTAAATAAAAATTAAAAGTTTGGTAAAATTATTTAGTAATTAAAGCTTAACATTATTTTCAAAATGTACTTTTTTTGGTAAAATCCTTTTAATTTGATGTAATGTTGTCGTCACCAAATATGGAGTTTTGTTTTTATTTCCCCAAAAACCAAACTAATAGTGACCCGGGAAATAAGGTTAAATTAATTTAATTTTTTTTAAAAATTTAATTTTTACCCTTCAACATGGTAGAATAAACCTCATTTTTGCATGGAGAGTGTAAAGTGTTGAGTTTTGTGTCATTAAAGAAGAGATCTCAAAATGGGGACATGGAATATATTGCCAAACAGGGCTTTACCGTGAATGTATAGATGGTGTGATAGCTTCGTAGGGGGAAATTTTGATGGTTTAAAATGAAATAAAAATCGGAAACCTACAAGCTTATCCCTTTTTAGGGGGGGGGTTTTAAATGGTTCATAAACTGGCTTTAATTTTTGAAAACTTATGTTCTCTTTTTCAAAAATTAGAAATTTTTTCCCTCCCAATGCAAACGGGAATTGAGCTATAGTGAACTAATCTTTTTAAAAAATTAAAATGGGAGGGTACGGAACTCCGCATGGAACCCCTGCTCAAATTGTTTGAAAATGGAGATATTTACCCAAAACTCGAAATATATGTGAAACGAAATAAATACACTAGCAAACCCAAGAAAAAATTTGGGGCACTATAATTTGTAAAACTTTTTTCTTAGTCCCGGGTTTTAAATTTTAAAATTTTGTTTTTAATAAATTAATGTCCTCATTTGTATTTTTGGGGCCCGGGAAAAAAAGATCAATGTTGGGTCCAAAAAGGTCAGCATTTAGTATTAAAATTTGGGATTTCCCATTTAAAAAAATTTTCAACATTTTATTAGGTGTTTGCACATCTTAATGGTTATGGGGCTTTGAAAATTAAAATCCTCTTTTTAAAAATTTTGAAAAATTAAAATGCAATATTAACTATTGAATCAAAAATGGAGATAGTTTAAATTGGTGTACAAACATTTCACCAAAAGGGGGGGGTTTAAAAGGGAAAAAACAACAAAAACCCTTAAGAGATTTACTTATATTTATTACTCTATGGCATTGGAGAATTATTGCTTAAAAAAATTAAAAAATGTAAACCCTTTTTTTAAATATAAGCCACAAAATTGTATCAAATTTTTTCCCAAAACCTCAGAAACTGTTGGGGTTTTTAAAAAAAAAAAAAAATATAAAAAATTTTTTTAATTTTAATAGTAGGCCTACACAATTTTGGGGATTAAAAAGTTATTTAGTAATTCTCAAATATTTTCGGATATACGGGAAATTTTTTGCTTCTGTAAAGTTTCCTAAAATTAATTTTTTTTAGTAGATTTAAAATATCCAGTTTTATTTATAATCTAAAACAACACCTAGATACGAATTTTTTTAAACAAAATCATTAAAGTCGATTTTGAAAAATCGATTTTTTTCTTTTCGACCCTTTTTTAAAATACTTTTATTTTAAGTTTAAACAGACACAAGGGCAGACGTAATTTCAAAGACCACTTTTTAGGGGGTTTTTGGGGGGCTTGAGATGTCGCATTCATCAACATTAAAGGGTTTGAATTTTTTTTTGCGGTCGCAAAACTTTTTTTACCCTTTTGGTTCGAAAAGTTTATATAAAAATTTACGTGTAGCTTGGGAAAATTTTTTTGGTTTCATAAAAATATCTTTTTATAAAATTTTTTTTTGTAAATAAAGATACCTACATATTTGTAACGATTAGTAATTTCAAAATATCTAATACCCTTTGAAGATAAAAAAAAAATATAATTTAAAGATTCAGACCGGAGCCCTTAAATTAATTTTGCCAAAATTTGAGAGAATCACTTTTTTTTGGAATATTTATAAATGTTTAGAAATAAAATTTAATAAAAATCGTTAAAGCCGATTTTGAGAAAAAAACGACTTTTCTCCTTTTGTTCTTCATAAACTACCCCCAATTTTAGGGTTATATATCTAATTCCAAAAACTCCTCAGGGGAACCCCCATTAAAACCATTTAAAACCGAGTTTTAGCCTTTAAAAGGGTCTAGGGTTTGGGGGTACAGACAGAAGACAGACCGGAAAGTAAAAACCAAATTTTTTGGATTCCGGTGGTCATGAAACGGCAAGATTCTCAAAATTATGAGTTCCCCTTTTTTTTTTACGATCACAAAAACTTTCCTACCTGTAAGATAGCGAGAAAGTAAAAATATATATAATTACTACTTTAGAAAAAAATATCATGAAACAGTAATATTTATTTTGGGAAAAGGGTTTTTTAAGAAAATAACGGGCCCGTAGAGAGGGGCCAAAGCTGTGTAATATTTAAAAATTAAAAACAAAAAATTTTTGAAATTTCCCCCCCTCAAAAAAATTTTCCCGTGAGGTAGTCGTTGAAACTGTGGGGTTGATCCAAAACTCATCAAAAGTCCAAGAATTGTCATTTTTCACGGGCTATTTTAATGGTATAAAAACTGTCGTCGCGTCCCCTAATAGTTCCCCTTTTGATGAATTTCCCTGAAAGATTATTTTAAAAAAAATTTTAAAATCTCCCGTTTTTGTTGCACTGAAAATAATGTGTGTCATCTTTAAACCCCCAAAACGCAAGTTGCGCTTTTTTTTTTTTTTACAATTCCCGTCCCCTCGTCATTTCTCCCTAGAGGGACCCAAATATCTTGCAAAATTTTAAAAAAATTCGGGGGAATTTTGGAAATATATGTCTATAAATCTGTGAAAAATTTAAAATAGAAAAAAAGAATATCTTGGGTAAAGTAATAATAATTTAAAAAAGCTTGGTTTAAGTTTAAGTCACCTTTTTTACCCCCATCTTACTACTTGTCCATGCCCCAAAACTCACTATATGGTCAGAAAGGATCAATTTTGAGGAAATTTAATTCTATTTGCATGAAATATTGGATACCCTTTATCAAAACTGGTCAGGGGCGCTCAAACCCGGATTTGATCCCTGACCTTTCGTCAAAAGAAATTTAATCTCAACGATTTGTATTTAGTCCTTTAAAGTCACCCTTGTGCTTTTAGATTGGTTTTATTGTTTTTATGTTTGTTTTGTCTTTTTTAATGAATGAGGAAGGTTATATTTTTATATTGAGAAGTTTCGGATTTTTCAAATTAGCGTTTTTAAGCTTCCAGTTCCGATCCTGGTTACTTAAAATAAATGTTGAACCTTATTCCTAACCCAAAAAACCTAATTATAAGGGTTCAAATACAAAAATAATAAAATATACAACAAAAGGTGGATTAGAGTGCGTCTTGTGAGTCATGAGTACTAAGAAGATCTGGGTATGTAAACTATACCCAGAACACGCATTCTGATCCGATTGCGGAACCTGCCCCTACAGTCACCCTCAATAACAAAAAAATGTCCTCCTAAAAATTTACCTTACAAAAAGCCTTAGAAGTTGGGTAGTATTAAACCTAAGGATATGTAAGTGAAAGAGATATTGCGTAAAAGGTGAAGTCATTGAAAATGACTCATTTATTATTTCAATATAATATGAACAATAAATAACAGGGAAATATCTCTAAGACATATAGAAAAGGTCGTGATCCCTACAGCAAAGTTCCATTTGTAGAATGCGCCAAATATTATAATGATTACCTTCATTAAATTTAAGTTAACAATATCGTAAGTTAAATACGTAATTATATGTCAAGAAAGTACAATACAATTTTTTTTATATTAAATCTCTCTGAAATTCTTTTTTTCCTACATGAAATATAAATCGATATAATTATTGCTTACAGCTCCAAACACGATTAAATATCGATATAAATAATATCCCTTACTTTGGGTTCCCCTAAAAATAAATAATATCAAAATTGTTTATTTTGTTCTTAACTTTGTTTGTAAATTTAGTTATATATTTTAAAAATACTATTTTTTTTAATAAAAAATAAAATAGGTGATTTAAATTTAATTTTTATTATTACCCGCTTTTACGCCCCAATAAACAAAAGTTAAATTTTTAAAAGTTTTTTAATTTATTTTTTTTCGTTTGGTGCAAACACGTTCAACCCAAAAATTTTAATCCATTATTTTAAACCCCAAAATTTTTTTTTAAATTTAAAGACAAAATATAAGCTAAAAAAAGGGTTTCCCAAAAGACGAAACATTTGCCAAAGGGCAAATTTTTTTTGTTATTCTTCTAAAAAATTTAGAAAAATTTTTTAAAGTTTTCCCAAAAAAGGATTTAAAATATTCCATATTATAAAAAACTATCTGAAGCCCTCAGCTTTTTCTACCGACCGAGTTTAAAATTTTTTTGGATTTATAAAAGGGAGCAATTAAATAATTTTTAGTAAAAAGGGAAAATTTTAAAAAAAAGGGAAAATATAAAAAATTTTTTTTGTCGAAAGAAATTTTGATTACATTTTTTTTCCTAATCTCTGAAGCCTTTCTTCCCCCTGCTATTACCGAAGCCATCCAAGAGTCCCCAAATGTTTTGGCACAGCTCAATGAACATAAAACGAGGGGTTTTACAAGGGGAAATTGGAGGCCACAAAAAAAAAGTAAACAGGGGAGGGTTCTCCCAAGCAACTAGGCTTCCCCCACTATTTAGAAAAAATTGAAATTAAGGGACACTGGTTGAAGAGTCTCTTCTTTCCTCGGGAAGTTTTTTGGGCCGGGGATATCTTGGGGTTGTATAATGCGGGGGCCACCCCCTCAGTGTCTCGAAACTTGTTTTCTTTGGCCCCGGGCGTTTTAGTTTTGGCGGGGTATAAGGCCCCTTTGCGGGGTCAACGCTTGGGTGCCCGATTTAAGGGGGTTAAAGTCTAGGGTTTAATTCACTTAGCATTTTGGACTTGCAGCTAATGCAAACAATTTTTAATTTCGTTTTGGGTTTCGGTTCTTTTTACGGTTCGCCCCGAAATTTTTTAAACGCTTCATAGTCTACTAAAAAATTACTTTTAGAACCAAAAAACCCTTTATCTCTGTTTATAAAAAAAAGGGTTTTTTTAAATTTTTTAATTTAAAATACAAATTTTAATTATGTTTTGGTTAACTTGATTGTTATTTCAAAAGAAAAACAGGGCCCAAACATTTTGACAAATTTTTTTAAATACTTTTACTATGGGCCTAGTGTTGATCTTGGGTTTTAAAATTTAATTTTTAAATTTTTTTAGTAAAATTAATCCATTAATTTCTCTTTTGCATTTAATTTTCGATATTTTCCCCTTGATGAGCTTCAAATAGATAGAATCCTCACCGATTTTTAAAATTTTTTGGGGAGCCAAATTTCCTACTCTCCTTTACGAAATAAAGCTTTAATGAAAAAATACTAAAACTTTATCTTTAAATGATCTAAAAAATTTAAAATCTCCTGGAAATCATTTCCCTTATAGAGGAAAATTTAAGAAATCCCAAATAAACTGACATTTTTTTTAATGGGAAAGTAGAGATTAAGTTTTTTTTAAAATTAATGTCTGTAATTTAAAGAATTTGAAACCCCTCAAGAAAAGCTCAAAGCTCAGTCATTTTTTAAATTTTACCCAAATTTGATTTTAAAATAATTCCATGGTTTTAGTCTACCGAAATCTAAACAAATTGATCTTTTTTTTTATTCGCCTTTTAAGAAAGGGGGGTTTCCCATCCATGTCTTTTTCCCTAACGAGAAAAAAAGTATCTTTTTTTAAATGTTTAAAAATCCAAGTTTAATTATTTCGTATGCTTTAGAAATAAGTTGGGTTCGTAGGGTTGTTGTATAAAAGCAAAAAATTTTTTTATAAATTTTCACTTTTTAAAAATTGGGAAAAAATTTAAACCAAAAATTTTAAACACATTTTGAATGTTTGGCCCCCCTAAATTTAATTGGGTTTAAAAAAAATTTTTTTTGAAATTTTTGATGAGGACTGGGGGTTTAGTCCAATTTTTTTAAAAATTTTTGGGCCAAAAAGATTTTCTTATAAAATCAAATTTATATGGTCTTGTATGATTGTATTCAAGTATCTGTACCGTACAATTGAAAAATAATAGACTAAAAAAGAAAACTTTTTTTTTTAAAATTTTAAAGGGCCCTATCACTTTTAGAAAAAGTTATTTTATAATAATGGCAAATTTTTTTCCTTCAAACAAAACAATAGTATTATTATCACTTCGCTTAATTTTATTTAAAGGGGAATGTGTTAAATAAAATTTTTAAAAAAAAATTTTAATTCTTAAAGTACCCAATTTTCGTACAGGGACTGTTGTAAAAAAAAGTAATTTTGCACTCCTGCTTGTGTTGAAAAATAATGGCGCACTTCCCCTCGGGGGCCCTAAGACGTTATCAACAAAAAAAAAGTCGGCCACTCAAGGTTGACTGGTATATAATAAAAATGTTTTTTCATTAAATCAAAAAAATTGTTTCCCAAATAAATTTTTGCATGATTATAGAATAAAAAATAAAAAAATTCTGCTTCTTGTTTTTAGTCGACAATAAATTAGCTCGCTTGAAAAAAATTCAAAGTTTTTTTAAGGTGGGGAAAATTTAAAAATAAAAGAATAAAAAGTTTACGGAATCTTTAAAAATTTTTTTGTTTTTAAACCCAAATAGAAAAAAAATTCCAAATTTTAAACCCAGAATAAAATTTTTTTAAAAAATTTCAGCTAAAATTAAAAAAGAATTTGCCAGTTACACCCAAAAACCTACTAGATATTTCTCTTTGACAATATAACCCTTTTTAAAACATTTTGTAAAAAACATGCAAAATTTGCTTCCACGGCTCATCAATACTTTGAGAAATTTTTTAAAACTCCACGAAAAAAACCCAAAAATTTGGGGCATATATTATTTTTAATTTTTTCATGCGATTAAAAAATTTGATACAATTTTTTTGAAATTTTATTTTTGGGGGTTTTTCCCCCTACCATTTTGGGCCCAAATCGAATTGAAAAATTTTTGCCTTTTATCTTGTGGAGATAAAGGAAAAAAATAATTAATGAAAAAAAAAAACCTCATTTAAAGCCCATCAAACCAGACTATAAACCCTTTACGTTTAGCCCTGTCCCCAAACCTGTTTTACGTATCTTCAAAACAACCTAAGTGAAACTATTAAACGTATAAACTGAACGGGAAATTCAGACGGGGGTTTTTTAAAACAAAAAAAACACATTCTATAAAACTTTGGTTGTGATTTTTTAAAACATCAATATTAGTCTGACTGCTTAGCTCAAAGGGTAGTGTGCCCTGTAAAAAAAGCTAATGGCCCCGGGTTTTTGATTCCTCTAGTTTTTGGATATTTTTTTAACATTTTGGGCCCTTTGGAGGCGGGGTAGGGTTTTTAAACTTTTTTAAAGCTTTTTTTAAAATTACTTGTGCTGTATAATCACCCCGTTTTAAAAGTGCACTTTTTAAAACCCCAAAATTAAAATGAAAAACGAAAACATATGAATTTTATTTTTTAAATGGAAAGAAAATAAAAAAAATTTTTGTACTTAAAACTTTTACAAAACCCAGCTATCCCTTTGGGAAAAAACGAAATTTGTTTAAAAAAAAAAATTAAGCCGGGGTAGCTCAGGGGTTTTAGGAATTAGCCCCTAACCCAAGGGTCCTGATTTCCATTCCCGGGGTTTTTAAATGTTTTTTTAAATTATAAAAAAGGGAAGAAAAAATTTGAATGAAAAAAAAAAATTCCTTTTCAAAATTCCAAAAATTTTAAAAAAGGATAAATTTTTTAAAAACGATAAGAATGTAAAAAAATTTTAAACAAAAAAATTCTTGGGGACAATGTTTCTTTTATTTTCCCAAAAATTTTTTTATGGCTAATTGTGGGAATACTAATCTTATCTCACGTTCTTATCCTTCCCCCCTTCCCAACCCCCTCTTCGTCCCACCATTGTCCCAAAACCCTTCCACCCACCCTTCACCCACCTTTCAACCCAATCCTACCCCCAACTTTTTTACTCCCCCCATCTCTCCCCAAACCCTTTCCAACCCAAACCAAACCCCACTTTTTTTTCCATTTCACCAAAAACCCATTCTAACCCCTTCCTAAACCTTACCCCCTGACCCATCCCTCTAAACCATTCCCCCACCCTCTTTTCACCACCCTTCAACCAACTCTTCTTCTTCACACTACGAAAATCCCCCCTTTCCCACCCATATTCCACCCAAATCTACGGGGTTTGATTTTAATTTAAACACTAGGTTTTAATTTTTTTTTTTTTTTTTTAAACCCTGTAATGCAAAGGGTTTATGAATTTAATGCTATTTTAAAAAACTGGGTTTAAATACTTTTTTTTTGAGTCTTCGCCCCTGAACGAATTTTATTTAAATTTTTAAAACTAAATCTTGGTTTTTTTTTTAAAAACCCAACAATTCCGTTTACATATTATGTCTTTTCATTTTTTTAAACATATTTTAAAAAATTTTCTTTTGTAAAAATCTTATTTATCTAAATAAAAAAGCTTTAAATTTTTGGTTTTTTGGTTATTAGCTAAATATTAAATTTTTGAAAACACATTTTTGGCAAAAGTACCAGGGGTCTTTTAATAAGGGGAAATGGTATGTTTTTTGTCAATGCTGGTATCTTTAATTTAAAGAAAATTAAAAAAATCTGAGAGAAAAATGAAAATATTTTTTTTTGTATAATATTAATTTTTTTTTAAAAGGGTTTAAATATGATGAAATTTCTAAAAAGAAAAATAAATATTGCACAAATGTGTTAACTCATTTTTTTAAAAACCCGCCCTAAATTATTTATTATTTAAAAAAAATTTTAAAATTTGTAATAATAAAAATTAAGCGGGTTGAAGTGCGTCCTTTTTTCTGTCAGACCTGCCTTGGCTGGGACTGCATGTTTTCCCAAGGGATTTTTTAGTTTCCCCGCTTTAAAGAGTACCCGGTAGCCAAAAAGCTTTTTACATAAATTTTAAAATTAAAAAAGGGATGGGGACGGTTAATTTCAGGGGGAAATAGACCCGCTTGAGTTGAGAGTAGGGGGGAAAAACCCTTTAAAAATACAAAATTAAAACAGATTTGGGTGGTATTGATCGTAAACCCCCATTTCTATGGCAAATCCAACAAATTTAAACTACAAAACTTAAAAACCTCACCCCATCGGGGATGATTTGGGTATAATCTAAAAAGGGGTTTTTGTGAAAATCTCAAATTTTTTAAAAAAAATTTATTTTCTTTTAAATAGCCCCAAAATCTATTTTGCTCAGCAAGTTGTGGGGCCATCCCGAGAGATTTTAAAAAGGGTACTTTTTTTTTAAATGGTAGCTATAAAATATTTTTGAATATTCTCTTATGCAAGGAAATTTAAAATCATCCCCCCTTTTAAAAGATAGTTTTTAAAAATGATCTTAAATTTTTTCCCCGGGGTTGTTAGCATCTCAATTATGTAAAATTGACACCCACCCCCACACCCTAAATAAAAATACAAAATTTAGGGGAAAATTATTATAGCGGTTCCAAAAAAGGGAAAAATTAAAAATTGACATTTTTACGTATTTGGGAATAATATGCTTCAAAAACTATTTTCCCATGACTGTAGGGTTGGTTTACAGCAACCATCCCTTCCCGGTAGAAGATACTACAAGTGTGTAAAATAACACTCACGAACGAATCCTTATAAAAAAAAATTTTACACCCTAAATTTCCAAAAAGAAGATTTTTAAAAATGATTTTTTTAGTAAAAAATACCCCTTTAAAAGATATCCTCCCCAATAACAGGATCGGACCCGGATAAAATCACCATTTTTTTTTAAGGGTTTTAAAATTCTCCACACGCCCTCGCTGTATAAACCCAATAGTTGAAATTGGACAAAACCCCGGTTTGGAAGCAAAGTCCCAAATCTAGAGCGCTGCTGCCCTTGCGGCTTTCCCTTTGGGGGAATTTTTTGTCCCCCTTTCCTCCCCCCCCTTCTATTTATTTTCCTTTCCCCCCCTTGTTAACTTTCCTCCCCCCCATTTACCTTGTTTACGTTTATTACTTTTTTTTCCTTTTTGGTATGAAATGGGAAATTTTATGAGTCCCCCGCTCAGTTTAAACTTATTGACCCCACCACGTGGGTTATCTTCGAAGAAGGAATCCCTCACTCTATCCCTACAAAAGGGTTCTACCAGGGGGGGGGCCAGGGGGGGGGGGTTTGGAATGGTGGGTTCCCCCCACGTTTTTTTGAGGGAAAACTCCCTCGACCTCCAAGTACCCAAGGTTTGAATAAAAAGGGTTTTTTAAGACTTATGGGCCCAACCCAAAAAAGATAAAAGAAAACCTTTAAAACCAAAATTTTTTTTAATATTTTAAAGGCGCCCCTAAAAAAACTTTTTTTTAAAAACCCAAACTAAAAAATTTTACGCCTTTCCCAACCCAAATTCCCTTTTTTTCAAAATTCCCCTGGGGAATGACGGAAATTCACCCAAAAAAACCCGTCTTTTTAAAAACCTTTCCCCCTTTATTTTTATTTGAACCAAAAAAAAAAAAAAATTTTTAAAACCCCCCCAAAAAAATCCCCCCCCTTTGCCACCCCCCATTTAAACCTAAGAAATAGCCCAAGGATACAACCCTTAACCCTAAACCCTATTCCCCCAAAACCCCCCCGGGTGGGAAAATGGCCCAAATTTAACCCCCCAGAAACCAATACCCCCAAGGGGCGATGAACATAAAAATAAAAAATATAAAAACAAAATCCTAAAATTGACAAAAAACAAACCCCAAGGAAAAAGGGGGGATCAAGAATTTTTAATCAAATAAAAGTGAGCTTTTAAAAGGGCAAAGAATTCAAAATTTCCCCCCCCGGGTAACAATTAGGGGAATGCATAGCGGGTGGGCCATTACCCCGCTAACCCCCTCAACAAAAAACAAAAATTTAATCTAATGTAAAAAAACAATAACAATAAACAGTGGCCCAAGTCCCAATCTATCCTATAAGCGCCCGGCCCCCCAAATTTTAAATTGTATTTGCCCGGGACGACACCTAATATAAGCATAACCCAATGAAATTAAACAAAAACCGGGGGGTAACCCCAAAAGACGCAGGTTAGACTTTGCGAAATCAATAGTATATAAAAGTATCAAAAAAGCCAATAAGCACAATTTTTTTTGGCTGGACCCCAAAAAAGACGGCGAAGGGCGAGGGCATTTTAAACTACGCAAAAAAGCGAAATTGCGTAGAAAGGGTTTAATATTAAAAATAAGATTTTAAGTGCGAACAAAAATTTTTGGGAGGGTTTCCCCCATTTTAAACCCGAAAAAAATTTTTGGGTTTCCCAAAAACAATAATCACAACCCCTATTCGCCGTTTCCCCTAAAGTAAGCTGGTGGTGTAATTTTTGTTTATAGCCCCCAAGCGTCACAATAAATATACAAAAAAGAATTCACGGAGGGGAAAGGGGATGAAAGGGGAAGGGGGGGAAGGGGAGAAGCGAGGGGGAAAAGGGGGAAGATGAGAAGGATCGAGCAACTTGCCGAACAATCTAGACGCAAAGGGCGGGGCCCGGAAACAAGGAACTATCTTTTTTTTTGGGGCCAGTCTGGGGTTTGACGCTTAGGGGGCCCCCTTTTGGAACGCCCCATTTCTTTTCGGGGGGTTTGGGTTTGGAGCGGGGGGTTTCGTCGAAAGTGCCCCATGTGCTGCCCCGATTTTCCCAAGAGGTTCAGTGAGTGTCCCCAATCGTTTTAAACCATAACCCGAAACCCTCGTTACATCCAATTGTGGCTTTTTTTAAAGGGCTTTTTGATTTATTTTAAATTAGTCAAGGCGATTCTTTTTGTTTATAAATGTTTTTTTTTGATTTTAGTTTTTATAGTCGAGGGATTTTAAAACCTTTTATCTAGATTTTTTTTTTTTTTAAAGTCCCAAATACTAATTTTTTTTTTTGTATCCTTCTAAACTTTTTTGGGGGGGGGTAAAAGTGATTCAAATGTTTTCCCAAAAGTTTTTCCAGATTTTTTAAATTTTTCCCATGTGAAAAATTTTTTCCCTTTATGTCCAATATGACATAGCTTAAAATTATGGGAGACTTTGAGTTTCCGGGGTTTAAAAAGGGAAATTAGTTTTAAAAAGGTTTCTTTTTTACACAAGAAATTACTTCATTTTTATTTTTTCTTATGACTAGTCTTTTTATCATAAAGCCGTGGACGTCGTGTTCATTTTTGTTTAGTATTTTTTTATGGCAAAAACCCGGGTTTCATTCCTTTTTTTTGGGATCCATTTGGGGGGTTTTAAAAATTTTTTTGAATATTTTGGGGGCACGCTTTGGTGGGGAAAAAGCAGTGGTGGGTAAAGCGTTGGAACCCCGTGTGTCCATACGGGGGGCCGACCAGAAAAAAGCCTTTACTTTTAGCCCTCGTTGGTCCTTTTCACCAAGTTTTTAAAAGTTAGTGTTTTCTAAAGAAAAGTTGTCCCCACAGGGAAGGTTATTGTAAAAAAATGAAATTATTGTTTTGCTCTGGTAGAAACCTTTTGGGGAAAAAAGGAAACCGGGCCTAGAAATATTTGGTGTTGACGCCTGTTTGCTAGCCATCTACCAATGAAATTTAAAAAAACCTTTCTCATTTCATTCGTTATAAAAAAGTATTTTCCCAGGCTTTTTTAATTCCCAAAAAGCAACAAAGTTAATTTAAATATTTAAAATTGAAAACCTAAACTTATAGGATTTACAGTTAACTTTCATTGGAAAAGGGGAAATTTTTTCACTTTTTTTCCCTTTTTGGCCCCTTTCTGAAAAGTAGCCGGAAACTTCCCAACCCTGTTTTGATAGTAAACCAAGCTCTTCCACCAAACTCCTTTTGGCCATACGGCCTTGGACGTTTATTTCCCCGACCCGGGGGCCAAAATCCTTTTGTTTGGACTTGTTTTATGTCCACCTTGTATGTAACGAAAAATTTTCCGGGGACCCACGATATGTGCACTTTTTTTCCTGAATTTTATAAATTACACTTCAATTATCAACCAGCATTAACTTAAAAAACTTTTAAATAATCTTATTTTCCATATTTGTTTTTTCTATAATAAATTATTATTTTTTAACTTAATTTTTGTTTTGTTTTAATAAATTTAAACCCCAGCGTTTAAAATTGTTCCCCCGGGGTGACGTTTAAAATTTTTAAAATTCCTATAAAAATCTAAATATTTAAAAAATTGTGTGCTTAACGCTGTAACCAATGCTGAAATAGGGATAAAATAGTTAGTTATAAAATTTAAAACGTTGTTTTATTTGTAAAAGCAAGCAAAATCATTTTATGAAAAAGGTCAGCATGGAAAAAGCGTAAAAATTGGGCCCTACTTAAGGGACAATATTTTTATTTTAAATTTTTTTATTACGCGTTTAAAGGTCTCATAGGTTTAAAATAGTAAAAATTTTAAAAAACTTTTTTTTGGTTACATTTTGGCATCGTATACAAATATTTTAAAAACAACTTTGTTAAAAAATTGGAAAACATGACCACTTATACATTAAAAAAGCTAAGTTATTTTAAATAGTAAGATTTTAAACCCGCTCACCAAACTTTTGTTTGCATCTTTTAAAAAAAAAATATTTTTTTGGGTATTTTTCTTAACTTTTTTTGGAAGTGAACATTTCCAAACCTTTTTTAAAAAATAGCCCTCAGTCTATTTACTGTATTTAAACGTCCCTGACAAACCAAAAGTCGAGGTTTAATGGGGGAATGGGGTTTAAATTAGAAAAATTTAGATCATCCTAAGTGAAATTTGGTAAGCCTTTAAAACGAAAAAAAAAAACCCCCCTTGATTCTTTTTGGGAAATTTAAGTATATTTTTTAAACTATATTTATGTATTTAATAAATTTACTTTTTTAATTTTAAATTTTTGTTTTTTTTTCCTGAACGCAGAGCAAGATAGAAAATACTTTTTAGTTATATTTGTTAAAAAAAATAAGGGGCACTTAGACAAGACATTTTATTGTAAAACTTTTTTTAAATTTTTTTGAAAAACTTTTTTTAAAAAATATACACAAAAAAAAATTTCATTGATTTTTTAAACTAAGAAAATTGCCATATTTCAAAAAAAGGGGGCTAGAATTAAAAGACTGGGTTTTTTCTGCTTTTTTTGTGGGGTTTTGAGTAAAAAATATGTGTTATAATAGTGTTTTGTAGAAAAAAAACAACTTTTTGTGAATCAAAGATGATAAAAGGTATTTAGTGAAAAAAATTTAAACTTTGGTTTTTAATACGTAAATTTTTAAATCAACTTGTTCAAATTAAATTTAATAGACAAACTTATCTTCGTTATCTCTTTTTTTCAAAACCCCTTGGAGATAAACCCCAACCCAACTTCTCACAAAAATTTAATTTCTTCCTAATTTCTCTCATCCCTTTTTTTCCCCTTTTAATTTGTCTCAAATTTTGCGAAGATTACTTGTCTTGAGGAAAATGTAAAGCGTAAATTAAAAGCTCTTTCTCTTTTTTGTTTTTTCCTGATCGTTCCCCCAAAGTTTTGCCCTTTCCTGATTTATCAATGTCTCTTTTTCCCCCAAAAAGGGGGCCTCCAATTCCCAACAAAATGGCAGTGGTCCAGGAGGGGTGGTCGTAAAATCTGCTCGAGTTTAAAACACTGCGGGAAAAATACCCCTTTTTCCCCGTTATTTAATTTGATGAAGGTCCAAGAAAAAAGGGAAATAAGATTTTTTTTATTATTATTTTTATTATTTTTTTTAAATTATTATTTTTAGCACCGCATTTAAATCCCCAATTGGGGTTTTATACGCACTTACGCTAATGGGGTAAGGGTTAGGGGGGATTGTAAATAAAATAAAGGGCCCCTACAGTTTAACGTGGAATCCGAACCACGGTGGAGATCGGGCTTTCCCCCCCTCACAAGATGTTTTGTCAAGGTGAAAAAGGGTTTGGTAATCAGAAAAATTTTTTGCCGGGCCCGGGGTTTGAACCCTGGTCCCAAAGCCAGAAGTCGACACCTTAACCTGGGACCCCCAGGTCCCTTGGGGATCAGATAAATAATTTACCACATTAAACATAGTGGGAGCTTTTTTCTAACCCAAATTACACCCCTTTTCATGATAGTTTTTCAAATATTAAATAAATTTGGGACTTTAACCTCGGGTTTTATCCCCAAAATTTTTATACGATTTCCGTTTTTCCTCTTTTTGATTTCAAACTAAATACTCTAAACAAAGGGTTTTTTTTTTGAAAATTGGTTAAAAAAAAATTACAAGATTTTAAATTGTTTAAAATTTTATTTGGCCATGCTTTTCGAAAGAACCGGCGTATACTTTAAAAAACCCAAACCCCTTAACAAACATGGAAAACCTTATCGGAGCGAGGACAAAAAAATATATGAAAAAAATTTATTGTTTTGGATTATTAAATGTCACGCTTTTGTAATGGCTCCACAACACTCAAATAAACATTTTACAAACATTTTCACAAAAAATTTTAAAAAAACAATCAAAAGGGAAGGGAAAGTGGAGTAAAATTATCTAAAATATGAGTTTTTCCAAAAATTTTAGCAACTTTCAATCATAGCTTATCTTTGAAAAAATTTTGGGTTAAAAACAAATTTTTTACTTGAGAAACCGCAGGACAATGTTTTAGTTTAAAACTATGAATATTGGCTTTTACTGGTAAAAAAAAAAAGGGCGTTTTTTAATTTTTTTTTTTTTAAATGGTACCCTTTGACCCAAACTTTTAATTGCTAATGGCCAAAATCTAAAAATTGGGAAAATGTGAAAAACAGGATGGGAACATAAAAGGTGATGGTGACCAAACCCCACAGTGCCCCTAGCTCAGATTAGCCTTTACTTCTTTCCCCATCATTTTGGGTTTAAACCCCAAATGGGACCATCCATGGGAAACAAAATAAAGAGTGCGTGTGTGAAAAGGTTGTGAAACAAACAGCTTAATGACCCATTTTGCGTTTGGCGGGGAAATAACTGAAATGGGGAAGGGGGGGACTTTTGGCAAGACATTTTTTGTGAACGTGGGGAAATGCCAGGCCCCCCACCGTGGTTCGGTTTCCCCACGTTAAACGTGGGCCCTTTCCCTTTTTAAATCTCACAACCCACCCTCCCTTTCACATTAGCAAAAGTGGTATAACCCGAAGGGTTTAGAAAGGGACCGGTGCTAAAAAAAACAACAGGGGGGGCACTCATTTGAAAAGGGAAAGCTGGGTAAAAGAGAGTCATCTTGTGAGCACATCGGGGACTGGCTGTGTTGAACAAAAACCCGGGGACAGGGAAAACCAAAGTATCAGGGTGTTTGTAAAAAATTGATTTTGAAAATAGTTGTACAAAGTGTTTTTTTCCCCTATAAGTATAATATAATTTTTTAAATAGTAAAAAAAAGAGTCCCAACAATTGGTGACGGGGGATTTGTAAATTTCACTTTAAAAAGGGCATAAATATGTGTACAACAAAACCGTATCCCTGGTTCGGGATTGGTGCGGGGGTTTTTTCAAACCCCAACTTGGGGAAAATAGATAAATTTGTTTAAAGGGGGGGTTTAAAACCCAAATGTTTGTCCAGGGTGAATATTTCATTTTGGGGGTTTAAGCTCCAAAGTGGGGAAAAGAGGGGCCCCCCTCCCATAATTTTTTGAAAAAAATATAAAGCAAACATTAGTGGAGGGTTGGGGGAAAAAAATTTAATCCACGTGATAAAAAAATTTGGGATAAATTAAATTTTCAAAAATTTAGAGCTAGACAATAGCTAACCCCCTACAAAAACTTGCTACGGGATTAAGACCCTTTCGGGGGTTTCACGTATACCAAACTGAAAATTTTCAAAGAAAGGGACAAAATTTTACGTGGGCCGGTTCTTGGGGGCCCTTAGGGAGTGTTTTAAAGGGACCCCGTTTTTGTGGCAAAAAAAGGGTCCAAAAACCCCCGGGGATGTTTTTGCCGGGGTTTTGGCTTTTGAGGGGAAAGTTTACGGGTTTAATGGAGGCGGTCGATCGCGCGGGTCATATATTTAAAATGTTAAATTATTGAAACCTTTAAAGACAATTTGACGCCTGAGCTGTACCCTAAAGACAGCACAAAATGGGACACGGAAAAGCATAAAATAATGGCTTTGTACACGAGGTTTGTGAATTTTTGAAAAGGGTTTCGGGTTTCCCAAATTCAGAAAAATTTAAGAAATACAACGCAGACGAAAAAATGAAATGTTTCCCAATGCGGGGGAACCGGGGACATATTAAAGCTAAAGTTTTTTTTGGGAACAATAAAACAAAACTAGTGCTGTTAGTGTCCCCGGAACCCAAACCTTCGTGTTTTTTCAAAACCGGTCCGTTTTTGTATTTTAAAAGTTTTGGCGCCAGACTCGGCCGGTTGTGAAGGGGAAATTGGGGGACGGCCTATATATTTATTTAAAGGAAAATTAAAGATTTTTGTTCCCCTTTAAATGAGAAATTTTGGCGGTGGGCTAAAAATTAAAAAATTTCCGGACAACGAATACCCCCACCATAAAAAAATTTAAAAGATTAATTTTTTTAAACAATTTTTAAAACAAAAATATTTTTTTCCATCATTTTTTTAACAAAATTTTTTTTTTAAGATTTGGAAAAAGGGAGGGTTAAATAAGCCCCAGAAGAAAATTTAAGATTTAAGAAATTCTTACAAATTTAATTTTTCTCTTTAGGGGGAATTGATTTTTCTTTTACCCCCATTATGTTTCTATAAAAAATTGTATGTTACTTTTTTTCCCCCTCCAGAAGTTTAATTTTAGGCAGGATTGGTTTTGTAAAAGGTTTCAACCCCCTCTTTTTTAAAAAGTTTTTTTGTTACTATTTTCCTTTGCTGTGTATCCATATTTAGACTTTTTTTAATTTTAATAAATTGCCCATAATTATTTCAGGAATAATTTTTTTTTTCGTGTTTTATAAATAGTTTTTTTCCTATTTTTTCCCGGGAAAAGGCACCCTCTCACTTTCCAAGATAAACATATGGCTTTCTTTTTAAAGGAAAAGGACTAAAAAAGTAAAATCCCTTGTGGGGGTAGAATTTTTTTTTAAAAAGGGAAATAGAAATAAGTTTTTGGAGAAAAAATTGAATTTAAAAATAATTTTTTAAAAGATAAAAAAAAAAAACCAGCAAAATTAGGTAGAGAAACATTGGGGGCTTTTTAAAAAACCCCCTCAAGCCCCAAAAAATGATACCCGTAACAATTCAAAAAAGGGGGTCATCCCCCACAAAAACATATTTCTCCCTCCCCTTTAATCCTCCGGAACCTTCATAAAAACTTTTAAACTAAACGAAGCTTTTAAAGAACATTCTTTAAGTACCCTGTTACTGCCCCCGAATCATTCGCCCCGATTTTACATAATTTATTTTTTTTTATGATCTATCTCAAGTTTGGTTTTTGGGGTTAGCTCCCATCCTGATATTATTTCTGCTTTTCTCTTTTTTTTTCTTTCCTCTTCCCTCTTCCTTAAAATTTCCTTCTAATATAGATTTTAGCAGTCCCTCATGTCTAAAAATTTGGGGCCCAAACCCCAGTATTTCTTCTTTTTTGTTAACATCTTCCACGGGGCCCCTTGGGGTCAAAAAATCTTCGGGGATATTTCTAAATTTAAATTCATTTATCCATCATTTCATTTTTAAACCCCATTTATCTGACGCAAAATTTTTACAAAAGTATATGGTTTTTTACTTTTTGTGAAGTCCCTGTACCCCCAACTTCCACTTTTTTAAAAGCGTGATAAATATATGTATCTTCTTAAAAAATTTTTCCCTTGTCTAAATTCTGTATCTTTAAAAAGTGACAGCTTTTATTTAAATGAAATCTTTTTTTTTTTCTTGATAGTTTTCTGCAGAATTTTTCCCCTTTTGCATCGCCCTTTCTTTTGGAAAATCGCTCTTCAAGTGGGTTTTAAAATTCACGAACTTTCTTCCATAAACCTTGGTTTTTTTATCAGTATTCGAACCTGGGGTTTTTCCTCTTTGAAGAAAACCCATCCTTTTGTTTTTTTTTAGTGTTACCCCTTTGATATTGTTTTTAAAAATTCCTAAAAAAATTTTCCAAATCATTCAGTCAAGGCCTTAGTTTGGGAGGGGGGTTAAAAAATTAAACCCCCTTTCCCCCCCGAAATTTAAAAAAACAAAAAATATGTCCCTTTAAATTTTGGTTAAAATAATATAAATTTTTAAAAGCCCAAAAGTAAAAATAGGGGGCGGGTGCAGAAAGGGGTAAAAGCGGTATAACGAGAACACATTTGCATTCCTGGGGATTTTGGGTGATAGAAAGGGGGGGATTTTGAGGGGGTGGAGGAGGGGGGAGGGTGCCCCGGGTTTGAGGGGGGGTTTTGGGGGGGTTCCGGGGATCCCTGGGGGTGGAGGGGGGGAAGGGGGGGGGGATGACTGAGAGATGTAGGGGGGGGGGGTTAGTTGGAGGAGGTGGTTTGGAGCACCGGGCGGACGAAGGGGAATTTAAAATTTTTTTTTGGTGCGGATACAAAGACTCATTTGCTTTAAATTGGGGTATCCTGGGGAGGGAGAAGGGTTGTCTTCCGAAAGGGGGCCCGGGTTTTTTTTTTTCCTCTCGGGTAGGGTGGCATGGTTTTACTGGAACAGGAGGGAGGGTTAAAAAGGGGGATTGAGTATTTTTCTCTCTCTCTTTTTAAAATCGGCGGTTTTAGTGGGGTTTGGGGGGGGAAAGTTTTTGGACCTCAAACCCCTTACTCCTTGAGTTTGACAAGTAAAAATTCTCTCTCTCTCAACCCTAAAGGTCTGACCTCATCCGCAAAGTTTGGGGAAATTTAAGGGATATGACAAGTATTACTCCCCCCTAAAAAAAAATAGTAAAATTTTTTTTAAAAACCCATAATATTTTAGTATTAAAATTGAAAACAATTTCAAAACAAAATTCTCTCTTCCCCCAAAGATTTTTTCATGCTTTATTCTTAGCCCTTTAAAAACATACACATACAAAATAGTCTATTAAACACGGCAACGCCCGGGTTCTTTAAACCACTTAAAAAGATCGAATTTTTTTTTTTTGGCCTTTTTTTTCCAAACCTTTTTTTTTTTAATAGATCAGCCCCGTGCGACGCTTTAATCCCCGACTTCTGTGTCCCCCCCAAAAATTTTTTTCCCCGGAAAGACACACTTTCCCCAAAAAAGCCCGGGCTCACAAATTTTTGGGCTCGTCCTCCGGTTCGCTGATCTCTTCGTCCCCTTTCCCGGGCGACGAACTTTTGTAGGTCCGAAAACTTTTAAAAGTTGGGAGATGCTTTTGACAAGGTTTCGATTTCCTCCCGCTCGATCCATCCCTCGCGAAACAAAGGTCTTCCTGGGACCCGGGGAAATGTCGATTCCCGAGCAGGGGAACGTCTTGGGCTGAAAATTTTGCGGCTCGTCCCCTTTTCCCCAGTTTTGTAGCGGGGACATGATTTTAAAACAGCTCTCAACGGACTAAACCCACCTCGTAACTTTCCCCGGGATTATGGCTTCCGAGCCAGTGCACCGAAGAGTCGCAAAAATCGCTGTCCCCCTTTCCCTTGGCTCTCGCGATGGTGAAATTCCCAACCCGTTGTCGGAGATTTTTAATTTCACTCATGTCCTCCGGGCGAAACCAACCCGTCTAAACTTTTCGAATGAGAGCGTCTCCTTACCCCCCGGGTTCGTTTTATATGCTCGGGTGATGGGGGGGGAACATACCTCGCCCCCCTATAATCCTTCCCCTCGACCCACAAACCCCAAAACCTTTTAAAAAAACGAAACGCTCTTTTTCCAAAAGTCTGACTATCTTCTCCAGAGGCAGCCCGTGGGGAAAACGAATTTTTTCAAAGGGCCCCTTTTTTGGTTAAAAACCCCCCGTGATGGGGTTTCCCTTTTTCATATCTTCGAGTGGGGAAAAGGGGTCCTGGGATTTTTCTCGACCACCTTGCTTTTTAAAAACGTGATGGTTGACTTCAACCCTCAGCCCCTGACAAAAGATTAGGAATAAAGGTTAAATTTCTTCTGTATTTTTTTAAATACCTTTTGTCCTGCTCAAGTTTATTGCCAAAACACCCTAAAGGTTGACTTAAATTTACTAACTCCGACAAAATTGGGAAAATTTAAAGGTTAAAAAATCTTCTGTATGTTTTCAACCCTTTGGCCCTCCCAAAGATGTTTCCCAAACCCCCAAATTTGGTCTGACTTCAACCCTCCACCTGGCAAAAGTTTGGGAAAAAAAAAGGTTAAATATTTTTCTGTATTTTTAAATACTTTAACCCCTTGGGATTGCCCGATTTATTATTCTCTTCAAGAGGGATTACGAAACCCTGTTTGGTCGGGATTTTCAATCCTCATCTTGACAAAAATTTTTGGGAAATTCAAGGTTAAATATCTTTTGTATTTTTTAAATTCCCTTAATCCTTGGGGATATGCGAGTATTATTCTCCTCTCCAAGATGATTACAAACCCGATGGTCTGATTCAATCCTCTTTCCGACAAAAAGTTTTGGGAAATTTAAGGTTAAATATCTTATGTTTTTTTTCAACCCTTATTTCCTGAAAAGTATTATTCTCTCTCTCTCTTCCCCTCTCAAGACGTTTTTCCAACACCCCTAAAAGGGTCTGATTTAAATTCCTCCTTCCGGGCCGAAAGTTTGGGAAATTAAGGTTAAATATCTTTGTATGTTGGGGTGAAGGGGGGTGGCAGCGATCCTCGACCATGGGGGATCGGGTTTTCAACCCCTCTCTTTTTCCCCCCAAAACCCTTGATGGTGGACTTCAATCCTCGCCCCGGGTAAAAGATTGGAATTAAGGTTAAATATCTTCTGTATGTTTTTTAAAACCTTAGCCCCTCCCAAAAGTTTATTACCAAACTCCCTGATAGTCTGACTTCAACCTCACCCCTTTGGTTAAAATTTTTAGGGTTTTAAAAAGGTTAAAAAACTTCTTTTATTTTGGGCCCCAACCCTTAGTCCTGCTAAAGTTATTACCAAACTCCCTGATAGCTGACTTAAATCCTAAATCCTGGTGAAAAAATTGGGAAATTAAAGGTTTAAAATATTTTCGGGATTTTTTCAACCCTTAGTCCTTCAAGATGATTCCCCAAAAAACCCTGTGGTCTGACTTCAATCCTCACTTTTATAAAAAGTTTTAAGGTTTTAATGTTAAAAAACTTCTGTATTTTGAGGTGGAGGCGGTGGTGGCGAGCCTCAAAACCCTGGGGGTTTAGGTTTCAACCCCTCTCTCTCTTTTTTCAAACCCCGGGATGGTCTGATTCTATCCTAAATCCTGGCCCAAAAAGATTGGGAAAATTAAGGTTAAAAATATTTTTTCCGTTTTGTTTTCAATCCTTAGTCCTGTTCAAGATGATTCCCAAAACCCCCTTTAAGGGGTCGACTTCAATCTCACCCCTTGGTTTGAAAAAAAGGGAAATTTTCCTCCCTAAATTTTGATTCCCAAAACATCCCTGAAGGCCCTTACTTCAATCCCACCCCGGGGTAAAAATTGGGAAATTTTAAAGGTTAAAAAACTTCTTTTGGTTTTTTTTCCTTACTCCTCTAAAGATTTTCCCAAAACACCCTAATGGTCTGACTTAATCCCCCCTCCGGGTAAAAAGGATTGGGAATTTTAAAGGTTTAAAATTATCTTTTATGTTTTCAACCCAAAAACCCCCCCCCCGCTCAAGTTTAAAAACATCCGTTTCTGATTTTCAATCCTAACTCCGGTGAAAGATTGGGAAATTTAAAGGGTTTAAACATACTTCTTTTATGTTTCAACCCTTAAACCCCTTTCTCAAGATGATTCCCAAACACCCTGTTTGGTCTGACTTCAAATCCACCTCCTGGTAAAAGGGATTAAGGAAATTTAAAGGGTTTAAATATCTTTTGTAGTTTTCAATCCTTAATCCTGCTCAAGATGATTGCCAAACCCCTTTTGGTCTGATTTCAATCCTAAATTTTGCAAAAAAGTTTGAGAATTAAGGTTAGAACTTTGTACGAAAAGTTTTAACCCCGACTATTTAAAACCCAAACTGACATCAAAGTTCAGGGAAGGGGTTCACTGACATCTAGCTTTTCCCTTAAATTTAAAAGGCAAAGGGGCTAGAATCTTGTGAGTGTACGGGGAGGGTGGTATTTATAAAAAAAAGATCCCCCTAGAAAATTGCGGTACATTTTACTCATCTCTTACTCGTAGAGTAATAAAGGGGGGAAAAAAAAAAAAAAATTCAAAACCCTTTTTTTGGGTGGGTTTGGGAAACCTCAAATCCGCACAAATCTCAGGAAGAAATGTGGTAGGGTTTGGGAAAAGCGAGATTCTCTCCTTGGGGGGGCGTACGTCCCGGCTGAACTCAAAGGGGTTCCCCAAATGCACCTGGCTCACCCCAAAAATGGTACTTCCCCCCTTCCCCCCTTTTGGGCTACCCTTTATTGCCCCCAGAGGGGGTTTTTTTTTTGATAAACCCCAAACTTTTGCGGTTTTTTTGACGAAAAACCTTTTTTTTTTAAACGGGGTGAACGAGAATTTGTTTTTGCACGACTTTCGAAACAAATGGGGGGGGGAGGGTAAAATCCTGAATTTTAACGTTGTCTCTCCCCTTGAAAAAAAGAACCCCCCGGGTTTTTTTTAAACTAAACAGGGATTTGAAACGAAAGGGAATACAGCTTCCTTCCCTATCTAGGGTTTTTCCCAAACAAAAAAATTATTTTACAAGTTTTGTACAATTTTTAAAAATTTAAAATGCGGCAAAGTTTTTTTGCCTGAAAAAACAGTTTAAAGGTTTTTTTTTAAAAAAAAAGATCTAGTAAAAAACTGACGGGGTTCAAATCGCACTGGGGAAAAAAAGGGCAAACAATTGAGCCTTTTCTGGGTACATTCTAAAAAATTTCGCGAACGTTTCTTTTTATTTTCCCTTTTTCCCAGTTCTATCCCTTTTTTGGTTTTTATTGGGCCCGGTTTGGTTCCCAGGGGTTTAAAGGGGTTCCCGACTTCCCGTCTGACGGTCTAGGGGTTTAATCCTCAGGGACCGGGGACAAAACCCCTTCCCCTTTAAACCTTTACAAGACATCTTGTTAAAGTGAGGAATTGGGCCCGGTCTCACCGTGGTTCGGATTCCCCGTTAAACTGTTGGGCCCTTTATTTCATCTCACAATTTACCCTACCATTACACATTACGTAATTTAAACTGGTGCTAATAAATATTTAAATCCCTTGGGATTTATGTGGGGGTAGTTTTTGGAATTTTCCCATTACAACCCACTATAAACAAAATTTTCAACAGAGAAAGTGTGACCTTGTGTGTTTTCCTATTTTCAATTTCCCATATAAACTAGCGATCAAAAGAGCTATGTGGGCCTAGTGTTTCTTCCCATTTCAAAACTGAATATATCTAAACGGGCAACAGAGCTATGCGTAATAGTGGTTTTTTCCTATTACCCAAACCCAAAATTAAACTAGCGATCAAAAAAGCTATGTTTGGGGTGTTTTGGGGGTCTGTATTGTGAACTCCATCCTCTTTGGAAGCAAAGTAAAATTTTTAGTTCCCCTAGTCAAGGGCGGAAAGGTTTTTAAAATATGATTTTTTGGGAGGAAGAACGGTTAAAATCTTTGCGTAGGAATTATTTTCGAAAAGGCCTTTTTTTTTTAGCAGAAAAAATAGTATATTTTTCGGATATTGGTAGGAAAAAAAGACCTTTCAGAGAGTTATCCTACCCTGAAAAAAGAGTAAAAAACCCCCCTCGGTTGGCGTAGTGAGCTAACGTGCTTTGACTGCTGAGGACGGGGAAAATTTGAGGTTCGAATCTGGGTCGGGGGGAAAATGAGGGGGGGTGGTTCCCAACCTCTAATTTAAACTACCAATTTTAATCCAATTTGGGGTTAAAATTTTTACTTAAAACGTATAACCCGAACAGGGGAGTTTAAAACGTGGTTTAAATTTCTAAGATCAATTTTAATATATTCATTCACCAAGTATGTTTTCTTCGGCCGTCCCGTTGATTGAAATTATCAAAAAAAAAATAGAAAGACTTTAAAAAATATAGTAAAATGTTATAATGTTTAGTTTTCTAAAATGGTTTTTCTAACCAAAAAACAGGGGGACCCTTATCCTCCATAAACCCTCCCTGGAATGGTTTTTCTTAAAAGCTGGCCGAACGGTCCCCGGGAATTTCATTAAACATTTTTTTCCAATCATTAAATTTAAAAACTTTTAAAGATTCATACGTTTTTAAAAATTTTTAAGGTTAAATATATTTTGTAGGGCCCAAATATTAAACCCCACACCCTGGTTTAGTCTTACAAGGATAGTTTGGGCTAAAGGGGTCCCGGGCTTTAATCCTCAGTTTCCTTTTTGGGTATTCCCCCCTTTTTTTTTGCTCTAAAAACCCTTTCGGATAATACAAACCTCGATATTGATCTGTCAATCTAAAATCTTTTAAAATTTTGAACTATCCTTCCCCGAATTAACCCTTTAAAAATTTACTAGATCGGGGGATTGTGAAAGGGGTTAAAAATTTCTTAATTGCCCCCTAAGTTACAGACGAAATGAGGGGAAAAAAAAAGGGCCCCCCCATCGTTTTTGGAACACTTTTAACTTTTAATGATTGAAAATAAATGTTTTTTACTTAACACTAATCACTTTTCACTATAGAGTACAGGACGTGAATATTTTTTTTGTTTTTTAAACATTATGTATAGAAAATGAAAATTTTTTTTTTACATTAAAACCCAAAAGGTACATGACGTAAATTTTTTTTAGTTTTAACACTTACAGTTTTAGAACTTTAATATTTTTTTACTTTTAAAACTTTTGGAATACAGAAATTTAATTTTTTTTTGGTATGTTCTAATCACCTACACTGTAGAGAAAATTTTTTTTTAAAAAACATAGATACATACAAAAAAGTTAGTTTTTTTTTTTACAAGTTATAGTTCTTGGAAAATTTTGTTTTTTTTTTTAATTTAATATAAAGATTTTAAAAAAAATAAATAAATACTAAAATAGTTTTTTTTTCACGTTTTTGAAATTTTTGTTTTTGTTTATACATTAACACTAAAACACTTACAAATAAAGAAAAAGGGGCGTGTTTTTTTTTGTTTTTTAATTTACTTTCACTACAGAACATGAATATTTAACATTAACCTAATCACTTTTCCTATAGAGTACGGACTGAAAAATTTTTTTTTTTTTTAATCATTACGTATAAAAAACATGAATAAATTTTTTTTTACAAATTTAAAACAGTGGGGTACATGACGTGAAAAATTTTTTTTTAGTTTTTTTTCACTTACAGTATAGAAAATAAAATTTTTTTTTTACTTTTTAAATTTTTGAGATACAGAACATGAATTTTTTTTTTGGTATGTTCAATCACCCTTTCACTGGGAGAGAACATGATTTTTTTTTTTTTTTTTTTTAAAATAGACGCCTGTTCACTGGGGAAAACTAAAAAATTGACTGCCGGGAAGGGCACTTATAGGTAATGGAACCAAGGAAACGTAATTTTCAGTTCCTGGGATCTATAACTTTTTTCGTCGAAAAGAGATTTGGGGGACCCTTTGAACCTTTTTTGTGAAAGTTTGAAAACCTACAACTCTTATTGAACGACACTCTCTATAAATTCGTCTCCCTTTTCAAACAATTACGATAAACCTCTAAAGAAAACGTTCAAAAGGTACCTTTACCCCTTTTGCCTTGAGCGTCTCCCATCTCCTTGGCCCAGAATGAATAGAGTTTAGGGGGCGTAAACCCCAAAGAACTCAGTGATGATCCCACCTCGATCTGTCTTTTTTTTTTTCCGAACCCCTTTAAATTTCCACGGGCTTTCCCGTTTAAACATTGTCTTGTCCGTTGGGGGGAGGTGCCCCGGTAGTCATTAGCTAACAGGGCGAGTCTTGGATGCATCCTCCCCAGTCAGTAGAGAGAAGTGAGTTGTATCCCAAAGTATTAAAATTTTAACGTACCCTTTTGGGAAGGCAGGGATCATAACCTGGTTTAAAGCGACCATACATGATACCTTTAAGATTTCCCAAAAAGACGAACCCCCATGATAGGCCCTTCAAAGTAAATCTCTTGCGGTTCCATCTCGAAGATGACTAAAGGGTTTTTTGACCTAACGAGCGGGTTTTTAAAGTTAGGGCTAGCTATGAGGTAACCCGCTCCAAAATTTTTATCCCCCCTGGTTTGTATCTTTATCGTACGGGGAAGCCCTCTTGTTAGGTTTTGAGGCGACCCAAGTGGCTTTGGGTTTATCATTTGAAAAACCCTGGTTTTTCAAATTGATTTTCGTTTACTCCTCATTTCCCCGTTCAACCCGATATACGGAGCCATCCACGGGGCTTGGGTTTTTTAAACTGAAAAACAGGTGGGAAATTCGTCAGTTTCAACCCGTTCGCTAAACAAGCTTTAGATGGCGGTATTGGAAAGACGTAAAACCCCGGGCTTATCAGCTAAAGTTTGTTTAAAAGTTTTCATGTTCCCTACGGGGGGAATTCCCCTTTTCAGACAGAACGGAAGTCGGAATGAGCTTGAGCACAAACTCGCAGATTTTTCAAAATCTACCTGCAAAAATATAGCCCGTATCCGCATCGTCCTTACTTTTTAGCCGTCCAAAACGAGCATTTTTTCATTCTTTGGTCACCTGGACCTCCATAGGGAAGGGGGGACAGCATACTAAAAAGAATAGATTCCTTCACCTCTAGGAAAAGACAAGGGAGGCCCCCCGGCTTGGGGAAAGGGTTTAACGCGTCCATATAGCGATTATTCGCTAAAACGTGACGATTAAACCCCAAAACATATTTCCCCCCGCGGATAGCTCCCCCAAAGAAAATTTATCGTTTTGGGGCCACAACATCGATTAAAACGAGCCGTACCCCCGGGGTTTTTCCAATAGAGCCTGGTACGCTTTGACTGGGAGCTGTAAGGGACCATCCGGGGTCGAGTATTTCGTCTTCTTTCAGAGATCACAAAGTTTTCAAAGACGTTTTGGGGCCCGTAAAGTTACGTCAGAGCAGGTAGAGGTTTGTTTTTTAGTCCCAAAGAAATTTTTAATTCGAATATCGCCAAACCTCAAAAGGGTGATCATAGTCTTCCTGAGAGATATGAATTCCCTGACGCGTTGTTTAAAAATTTATCTTTCTCTGTAACTAGTCTCGTCCAGCCCCTCGAATGAATCAAAATAATCATAGAGGGGAAAACTCCCTTTTTTGGTTTTTGACTAATTTGAAACCGGTTCCCTCCCCGGGTTTGGGATTATGGGGGGAATTTTTAAATTGCTCGGGTTTTTTTTTTTTTTTTTAGGTAAGAAAACGCAAATTTTCCCAGGGAAGTACATAGAAAAATGAAACTTCTCTAATTCTAATTTTTAATCCTCAAAACCCGTTTCCCATTTTATTTCAATTTTTAATTTTAATTTTTTCCCCCTAGTCTCTCCCAATTTAAACCGGGCTTTTCCTGGGTTTACAGAACGGGTCTCCCCGTGAAGGATCAGTTTCTTACGTTTAACGAGTGATTCGGGGAAGGAAAAAAATTTTCTTTGCAACGCGCGTTATGGATTACAAAAGTAGGTTTACTCGGGTTCTTGTAATTAATTTTACCCCGGGGTTTTCGTTACTACTCCCCCGATTTAAAATCCCTCAAAAGGAAAAATGATCCCTTTAAACCCCAAAAATTTTTCATTCTTGTAGGGGTTCTTGCTTTTATGACAATTTAGGGCTTTTTATTATGAGGTCTCTTTGAGCAGGGGGTTTAAAGGGTTTTATTGGTTTCGACGGGACTATAGTTTCTCTAGTACACGCTTCGCCGTATCACGGGCGCCTCAACAAAATTTGGGAGTTTCAATCTTTTCCCGTGAAGTGACGGTATAGAGGAAATATCGTTTAAAAATTAAAATTTAACGTACATTCCTACAGAATTTTTCTACATGACGCTGAACATTCTCGGTATATAAAATTTTTTTGGGGCGGGATAAAATCTCTCTATAGGATAAGAAAGCTTTTCCAGGGCCCCATATACGAAAATCCTGTTTTCCCCCTGCGCTTAACTGAGTGAACGTGAGGAATTTTCCCCCCCCTTGAGGGAATTTCTCCTTACCGGAATTTGAATTTTATTTCACCCCCCTTTTTTATTTTTGTGAGTTTTTTTTCAGTCAAAAAACGGATAGGCATAATCACAAAAAGTAATTTGTCCCCTGTTAGCGCTCGCGGTAGTTTAGGGTTTTTTAACCGTGACAGATTTTTAATCCAGCTGAAAAGATTAAAAATTTTGTCCGTGCACTTTTATCAAGAATAAAATTTCATGTTTAGCGCGCTCTTTAGCACTACGTGTACGGAAAAAATTACTAGTTTTTTAGGAAAGGGGCAGCTGTGTCAATATAAAAGTCCACTCCCATCATGCTTTTTCAGTGTACACATTTACAAAATAATTTTGTTAAGCTTTTTAAAGCGCTCGATATAATCTCATTTTGGAAAGGGGGAGGGATCCCGTCTAGATTTTAACCCCGTCCCCCGAAAATTAGGGAAAAAGGATAAAATTGCGCATTCCCGCGGTTCAAAAATACCTGAAAAAAACAATACGGGAAACTGACCTTCTTTGCAATTTCACATTTACAACGTTCACGCCCCGGCTAAGTTTTTAGGGGAATTTAACCCCAGCCCCGGGCGGGGGGAAAAACCTTTTTTTTTTAAAAGGGGATTTATTCTCAAATTTCCAAAGTACCCTCATACATCAAACCCAGTCACTAGAAACAAAACCTTAAATTTTAGCAAGGAGGGGGGGGTAACCAAAATTATTTTAAATTTCTCCACCCAAATTTTTAGGGGTAAATATACCGCATAGAGTAGATTGAAAATTTCCCTTTTTTCAATTTACCTTTCCCTAGGATGTCTTAAAATCGCAGATGAGACTTTCAATTTTTTTTTTATTTTGGGCATTTTCAAAATTTTTTTCTTCTCCCTTTTGTTTCCGTATATACCCCCCGCAAAGGGACGGGAAATGAAAAGGGGGGCCTTATAAGGCAATTAAATTTGTGATGAAAAAGGTTTTTATACGGCGGGTGTAAAAACCCGCCAAAAAGTTTCAATGATGACCCAAAAGGTTCCAGGGAAAGCCCAAAAAAGGGGAAATCCCGTACCTAAATCATGTGATGAGTCAAAAGGTCCCGGGTCTGTCTATCTAAATCCTCATGTCCCGGGATCAAAAAAGCTCGAGGTCTTAATTTAAAACCCCGGTGTATGGGGTCAAAAAATAGCCTTATTACTTGTGTTATGATATCCCCTTTTAGATAATTTAAATTAAAATTGCTCATTCGAAAGGGTTAAAATTTCCCCCCCCCGGAGAGTTTTCACTTTATTTCCCTTTTTTTTTTTGAGATATAAAAGATGGGGGAAGAAAAAACCCCAAATCTTTTTGCTAAAGGTTTTTTGTCAAAGGGTTTGCTCTATGCTTTCCTTTTTTGCCTTTCCCCCTTCATTTAGGGCAAATCCCCTCCAAGATAAAGTCAAATGGGGTCGAGGTGGCTTTTAAACAAACAAAAAGGAACGACTATGATGAGTAAATGGGATAAATATGATAATCACAAAAAAGTCTGGAACTTTTCCCCCAGACCATCAGGCCCACCTGCTGCTTCCGTCACTGCCTGTTTTAAAAGCGGGTTTTCTCGTATTGGGAGGGTCAAGGGTTTGAAATCTCCCCCCAGGATTGGTTTTTTTAACCCCCTGGTTTTTTCTTTTCTCTCTAAACACGCAAAATTTTTAACATTTCCTCTAAAAATATAAAACCCTTTTTAATCCCTAAACAGTTTAGTATGTAAGCGTATAACCCGAAAAGGGGAGTTGAAATTTTTTAAAGAAAGCTTTTTGTTATATTTTTTTGTTTACTGAAAATTTTCAGAAAGGTTTTAAATGTTTATTTTTTTGTCCGTGAAGGTTGTTCCCCCCGGGCCCTTCTGTTAAAAAAGGGTGGAAAAAAAAAAAGGGGTTTTAAAAATCATTTCAAAAACGACTCAAGTGGTTTTTTTTTTAAAAATTCAATCGTGTTTAAAATTTTCGAAAATTCCCCTTTTTAAAACCCTTTTTAAATTTATGACGAAAATGGCTTAAAATATTACATTTTCCCTGAAAACAATTCAAGATTATTGACTTAGGTCTTTCCCAGGAATGGGTTAAGCACAATTATCCCTTTGGGGGTGAGGTTTTTTAACCTTGTATTTTTAGGGAATGATGGGAAACAATTCTTTTTTTTTTTTTCATTTTAAAAAATATTCATTCGATGATTATTGACTTAGGTCCTTTTTGAGGGGTAGAAATTAAAAAAAAATTAACCTGGGAGGGAGGTTCGAACCTTGTATTTTTAGTTAAAGATGCAAACCCAAATTTTTTTTTTAAAAAATTATTAACTTAGGGGCTTACAAAGGGGTAAAATTTAAATACAATTACCAGGGAGTTTAGGTTGGGAACCCTTTTATTGTTTAGTTTAAAGATTTAAACAAAATCTTTTTAAACTCATTTCAAAAAAATATTCACATTTAACCTGAAAACAATTCGATGATTATTTACTTAGGTCTTACGGGGAGTAGATTAAACCCCAATTATTTCCCGGGAAACCAAAACCCACCATTCCCCTTTTTGGGTTTGGGCCCTATGGGATTGTTTTTTCCCTTTCCCAAAAGGTTTTTCCACTCTTCCCCTTTGAGCAAGGGGTTCACCCGTCTATAAACTCAACCCCTTTACGTCCCCCAAAAGCGTTAATCCCTTATATTAATTTTTATCCCTCCCCCGCGTTTACTCCCGCACTATCGCAGATATGTAATGGTGGGTGTTTTTTAGATGAAATGGAAGACCTACAGTTTTAAAGTGGGGTCCCAAAAAACCCCGGTGGAGGGGCCCGGGGGATTCCACACATTAACAAAAATGTCTTTGTTAGAGGGAAGGAAGGGGTTTTGGGAAACAGATAAATCTTTGCCAGGGCCCGGGGTTGAACCCCGGGGCCGTCCCAGGAAAAATCCCACAACCCCTTTCCCTAGACCACTAGGCAACCGGGTTTTTTTTTTGATTTTCAATTGAAAGGGCGGTGTTGTTCCCCGGGAAATTGATTTCCCGGTTACCGTTAAAAGTAACCAACAAGGGCCCAAATTTTGATGGGCATGTCTCTTTTTTTGTCACATATAAAGGGTCATAATTACAAATTAAACTGTTCATGAACCCCTGCAGTTTTTGGGAAATTTTAAAGGGCATTTTTCTGTTTTTTGTTTTTAATTTTTTTGGTCTGATTAGGCCTAAATTTTCGTAATTCAAGTTGAATAAGTAACTTATATTTAGGGCACTTTTAATAATAATCTTTACATTGATAATTTAATATTAAAAAATCTAGTTAATTAACCAAGAATCATCACAAGTTAATATGCTAATTTAATAAAAAAATTTTAAAGACAGTTTAAAAAAAAATTTTGGAAAAAAATTTTAAAAACCTTTGTAAAAAAAAGACCCCCAACGAGGGGTTTGGGCCCCGTGATACAAAGAGTCTGTTTAAAGGGTTTCGACCGGGAACAATGCGCAGCGTAGAAATTTTTTCTCCAAGTTTTATTAACGTTTCATCTCACTCGCTCATAGGGGGTTGCAAAATTTTATTGTTTCCCAAACCAAAAAAATTTTTTTTGATTTTAAAGAAAAAAATTTTTTCTCCTTTAAATAATGGCGCACTGTGATGTTTGATAGACTAAAAAAAATTGCAAAATAAACAACTTTTTTGTGAATAAAGCCGCAATAATTGTGCTGATAATGTTTTCATTTTTTAAATTTGAACCCTTTATCCCCCCAAAAAACACCCACCCCGAAAAAGGAAATGGGCCCTAATGAAATGGACTGGATAAACTTGCCAAAATAGGGCTAGGGGGTAATGGTTGTGGGGATTTTAAAATATTCAAGAAAAGGATAAAGTGTTAAAAGAGGTGGGGCTGGATAGAACAGTCAAAAAATAGGGGTTGGGGTTTTTTAATGGGGTTGGATGGATAGAACTATTCAAGATAGGGGTTAAAAATTTTAAAGAGGTGGAAATGGATTTAAAATAAAAAACCAAAAAGGGGTAGGGTTTTAATGAGGTGGGGGGGGGATTTTGAACTAGCTCAAGATAGGGCTAGGGTGTAATGAGGTTTGGGCTGGATAGAACTAGCTCAAAATTTTTGATTGGGTGTAACTATTCACATTTAAACCCGAAAAAAAATTCAATGATTATTGACTTTTAAATTTTGTCGTTATCCCCAGCACGCACGCACACACACACACACACACACCACCTTTCCTTCAAAGTTCAGGAGGGTTTTGGGGCGGTGAGAGAAAAATTTTTTAAAAAAAGTATTTGATCCCCCCCCTTTCAAGAAAGTCCCTATCTTAGCATCCTAAGCGCCCAAAATCTCCGCGGCAAACCAAACTTTATTTCTTGGCCCTCGAGCACCAGTAAAATATACGACGACCGAATCCCGGGGAAAATTTAAACCCAAATTTTATTGAAGAAATAAGGGGAACGCGGGACCTATCTCCAAAAAGGGCAATTTTTCGCGGAAGTATCTTTTTACTTCCCCCCCTCCGTTAAAAAAAGCAGCTAAAAATTTTGACCCAAAGGCTAATATAAACTACCGGTTAATGAATTTTAAAAAAAAAAAAGGGCTGACCACCCCTTTTTTAAAAGGGCCCCCCAAGGGAAAGCCTCTCCCCCCCCCACAAAAGTAACCCGGGTCTAGAAAACCCCCAAATTTGAAAAAATACTTAACAAAAAATCTCTGTCAAGAAATTTAAGGGAAAATGATTCTAAGCTGTCAATTAGGGAAAAAAAATTTATTTTTTTAAAATTTGTGTTTTTGGGGAATAGATAAAAATTTTCGTATACCTTTTACTGTTATGAGAATATTGGCTCTTTCAAGTGACTGCACACCTGAGACCACCTTTGCACCCCAATCACTAACCCTCAAGCCTGCCCCGACACACTTTACCACATGAGCACCTTACCCGCCCTACCCCTACCCCTTACAACTTTCGTCAAAAGTGTGAAAGAGAAAGGGGGAAAAAAAACACCCCCGGGCCCTGCGAGAGACAACCCTTAACATCCCCCGGATAAACCCCAATTATGCAAAAATGAGTCCCCCTATGCCGTACCAAAAAAAAATAAGTCTCCCCCTCTCAGTACCGGTGCCCAACCACCCTCCTCCACATCTAAACCCCCATCACTTCTTTAGCATCCCCCCCCCCTCCCCACCTCACATCCCCCCCCCATCCCCCGGAAAACCCCCCCAAAAAAACCCCCCTCACCCCCGGTGCCCCCATCCCCCCCTCCTTTCCCCACCTCACATAAAATATCATCACAACATCTCAAAGGGAAACAAAAATTTTTCTCGTTAAACCAAATTTTAAAAACCCTTTCTCTGTGTACCTTAAAAACACTTCAAAGAGCTTTTATAGGTGTTAAGTATTAAAATTTTCTAGCCTTCTGCAGTTTGGTTTTTTTAAATTACCAAAAAAAAAACTTCGAAAGCTTCTAGGGAAATTTTCAGCTTTGCCCCAAAACCCGAATTTTATCCAGCAAATTTAATACACATCTTTTTTTCTCTGTTTTTTTTTCACTAAGTTGGTTTTATATTTTACCTTAACAAGAGCAGTTTAAAAACAGGTATTTTTCAATTTTTGGGAAACCGAAAAAATCCCTTTACCAAAAACCCCAATTTTTTTTAAAATTTTTCCTTTTTCCTAATGATTTTTCAAAAAGTATTACCGCTGCCCGATTTTAATTTAAAGCTTATATCTTTTGGTAAACTGTAGGGTGATACCAATTTTTTTTTAAAAAATTTTAAAATTACAATGGGTACCTTCTTTAAAAAATTTTTGTTTTTATGTTACTTTGGGAAAAAATTTTGGGGCCAAAGAACTATGATTAATAACCCATTTATTTTATTAACTAGAAAAAAATAACAAAACAAATGGATATATGGCGAGAAAAGGGTTTATAATCTTTTAAATTTAAATTTTTTGATTTCATTTTTTAGGGAAAAACGAAATATCGATTAAAAATTTAAAAAAAAATAAAAATTGAGACAAAGTTTTTAAGGTAAGTTTAAGTTTTCATTTTTGGGCAAAAGATCTAATCTATTCATTTTAAACATTTGGGGCATACAGTCAAAGATCCTTAGTCCCAAAAAACCTTGTTTTGACACATATTTTTAGGGCTTGTTGCTTTTTCAGTTTAAAATTTTTTTTATTTCCCAAAATTTTTGTTTTTTTTTTCAATTGAAACTTTTATGCTCTTTTTCCAAAAAAACTTCCACCAAAAAAAAAAAAGATCTTTAAAGAGGGCTAGACAAACCTCCTATTAGCACACAGATTTTATTTGTTAAGTGAAAAAAAATGGTTTCCCAAAATTTGGTCTTGCTGCAAAAAGCAACTGTTTGCAACATTTATCCCTTTTGGAAACTAAAAGGAGGCCCAACCCCAAACTGTAAACTCCCTCCCATAACCCCCAATTACCCCGCCCCCCCACACCCCCAACTTCCCCCTCTAAGCTTGACTTATTTAAAATTATAAATTTTTTGGTTGGGATCACACGAAAAGCCAGCACTATAATTTGGAAAAAAAAAATTGTTTTTTAAAAGTTTCTGAGGATAAGGGGATTAAAACCTATTTACAATATTTTTTCCCTTTAAATTAAAAAATTTTTTGGTTTAAATTTTACAAAATTGGGGTTTTAAATCCTAGTTATAAAAAGAGTTTTACTTTTCCCAGGAAATTTTACTTTAAAATTTAAAAAAATACACTTTATTTTATAAAATTTTTTAATGGAAAATTTTTCCTTTTTTTAAATTTTAATCATAAAAAATTTGTGCTAATCTCTAACGATCAAATTACGTTTGTAAATTTAAAATTTTAAATTTTTTTTGAAAAAAAAATTTATTTTTTGACCCCTTTTTAAAAATTGTAAATGAATAACCTCCTTCGGTGGTGTTGTTGGGTTTTTTGTTGAGCCCAGAAAGGCTGAGGGGCTGGGATCGAGGTTCGAATCTCAAATCGGGTGAAATGGGAGGGTATTTTCCCAATTTTTTTTAAATTTTTCCCCCCACGCAAAAAGCGAGTTTACTTCCCCTTTCATTTAAACTTCCCAAATTTCCTTTAAACCCCTTATAGGGAAATTTTTAATTAACCTATAACCCGAAAAGTGAGTAAGGGGAAATGTAATTTAAATAAATTTTATTATAATAGAAAAGTATTTATTTCATTATGGTATTTAAAGTGCAATTTTTTGAACAAGCTTTATTCAAACCCGAATAATCAAAATAACGCTAAAAAACCAATGGGAATTTAAATTAAAGCTAAAAGGGCTTAGGGGTGAGGAAGGTTTAAATTATAAATTCAGAAAGGAAATGCAAATTAATTTTTTATGGAAAATAAAATTTAAAACCATTAAATTAAAAAAACCCCCCTCATACAGCCGCCATATTTCGAAATCCCAAAACTCCCTGTTTTGGGGATTTTATCTATCGCGAGAGTGACGCAAGAACGAAAAAAAGTTTAAAAATGGATTTTCAAATTCTGTAAAATTTATTTTTTTTTGATACTTATGAGAAAATATCATTTGATATTTAATACAAGCCCCTCACAGAGCTTTCTGGGGCCTTTGTAAAGGGTAGGAAACTAATAGCAAAAATGAATGAAACAGTAACCAAACAATTTAAATTTTTCGATGTAAATTTAAAATTTTTAAAAATAGTTGAAATTGCATCCCCCCTCCTATTATGAAAATTAATTTTTTAAATTTCCGGTTTTTCGTTGTAAAAAAAATTGGCTTCAATTATTATATTTTATATAAATTTTGGTGTTTTCATATATTTATGTAAATATAGTTTGTGTAGGGTCCAAAATTTAATTTAAAAAACAAAAGTAAATTTAAATTTTTTATGGGGTTTGTGAAATTTTTCCATTTAAGTAATACTAAAGCCTTTGTTTTTAAAATAATAGAAAAAAAATTTACCTTATAGGGAAAAAAAATTTTCTATTTAAAAACTACTAATGATTTATTTAATCCCAAAAATTTCGGTGAATTCAAATATCTATAGGGTTCTGTATTGTCTAAGACAAGAAAGGGAAAATTTGTAAAATATGTCAAAATTTTCCTTTTTTGATAAATAATCATTTTGATAAAAAAAAATGTTTGGGAAAACTTGAAATTTCTAAACGTATTAAATTTAAGTTGGTCCTTGTGGTCGTTGCGTGGTGGGCTCCCTATTAAACACTTAAAAAAAATTAAAAAACCCTTTCTTGGCAAAAAGTTTTTGGGGTTTTAAGTCCTCACTCGACTTGATATTTTTAAAAAATTTACTTCAAAGGGGATCAAATTTTCATTTTTATTTTTGCTTTTGGGTTTTTTTAAATTTTTAAAAAAGACGTAAATTTTCCCTTTCCCTTAAAAACCAAAAATGAGAAAACCCTTAAAAAAGACCCTTCCCTTCCCGTTCTATATATTCGTTGGGAAACCAAAAAAACCCCAAATAAATTTGGGCTGTTTTTTTTTTTTTTAACAAAGAGAAATTTTAAATTTTAGCGAAATACAAATGTTTTCTGAATCAGGTTTCCCTGGTGAAGTAAACAAAGAAATTTTTGTTCGGGTGAACTATGGATAAATAAAAACGTTTAAAAATTTGTAGGGAAATTTGGTTTTTTTTTTTTAAGTTCTTTCCTTATATAATTTTTTGCTATAAGAGTTTTGTCGGGTTTTCCAAAAAAACATAAGGGGGTTAAAATAGGGTTGTATTAAAAATTTTACACGAAAACACTCCCTAAAGGAAAACTTGTCTGGGCGTATTATTGCTAACTCAGTTTTAGTCAAAAAACGGGAATTTACGAGTGAAGTTGAAACTGAAAGGTTGATTTTGTTTTTGGAGTTGCGACCAGTGTTGTTGGGTAAAAGTGTGGGGGAAATAAAAAATTTCAAAAGGGAAACCCGCAAGTTTGTGGGAAAAATTGTGTGGGCCCCAAAAACTGATTTTTTAAACAGAAAAGGGGGGGGAACCCAAAAACATTTCAATTATTTAACTGTATAATTTTTCCCCTGGAAAAAGATTATATAATAGTTAACTATTTTAAATATTTATAATTTTTGTATGTTGCCAAGGACAGCCTTTGGGGTTTAAGTAATCAAATAAAATTTTCTGATTTTTGTTTTCCGGGTTTAAACCCACTTTATTTGCCTTTTTCTTACCCCCCACAAAAAATATAAAAAAAAGTGGGGGTAAACTAAGGAACACACAAAAAAAGGGACAAATGTAAACGTATTCGCAAGGGGGGTTGTAGGGGCCCAATTTTAAAAATTTGGATAATTTATTACCCTAAGACAAATAATTAATTTTAAACGATTTAAATTGAAAAAAAATAAATTTTGATATAAGATTGCAATTTGTAAAAACAAGATTAATGCGGTTGAAATTTCACGTTTTAAAATTTTAATTTTTAGGAAAAAGGGAAATATCTTTGGGTCCTGGGAAAAATTTTTAAATTTTAAAAAAAAAGATGTTTTTGACATATAGCAAGAAATTAAAAAAAATTTTTAAAAGGTTTAAAAAAGGTTTCCCAAAATTGGCGAAAAATTGCAATTTTTTTAAATTTTATTTAGATTAAAAAAAATTTTTCGTATGTAAAGCCCACTTCACTTTAAAAATAAAGGCCCCCATGTTTTTAAAATTTTTTCGAAAACCATTTCAACAAAAAAACATTGTATCAAAAGAAACTAAAAAATTTAAAAATTCTTAATTAAATAAAAAAAACTAAACAATTTTTTCCCTTAAAACAATTTTTTTATTTTCTTTTACTATGGTTTTTAAAACCATCCAAAAAACCAAGGGCTTTTCTTTTTTTTTGCTAGTTCAGAACACAGGGGGGGGTTTTTTTTAAAGGCTTTTTTTTGATTGTAAAAGTTGTAATGGAGTTTTAATTAAGTACCCGGGTGGGTGGGGGGGGGGTTTGGTTTAAAAAAAATATTAAAAACCCAAAATTTAAGGCTAGTTTAAATTTAAAAAAACAAAGAAATAAATAATTTTTCTCGAAATTGCTCTTAAAAATTTTTATTAATTTTTTAACCCAACCCTTGTTCTTTTTAACCCAAAATGTTAATTTTTATTTTTTTTTTATGAACATGCTTTGAGGATTTTTTACATAGGGGGGGTTTTTAAATTTTCATAAATTTTTCCACAAAATATTTGAGACCCCTAAAAAAACTTTTTATTTAAAAATTGTAGTACAATAAAAAATCTTTTTTTTTTCAAAAAAATTTTTTTAAACCATAAAGTTTTGGCAAAAAACAAATATATATACTTTTTTAAAACAGGTTTGTAAAAAGAATTTTTAAATTTTTATTCCTTTGGTTGACAAAGCGTTCTAAATTTCCCCGATTTAGGGGCGGCCCAAAGGGAAATTTTGCACCCGGGGCCCGGGAAATTTTTTCTGGGCCCCCTTAACCCTTTAAAAAAAGAACTAAAACCTGCCCGGTGCTAAAATGGTCTCTAAGGGGGAAAACTTTCGTCGTAAAAAAAAAAATGTTTTTGGAAAATGGAAAATTTGGGTTTTGTCTCATTTAGGTTTTACAGAGGGTAGTTTTTTTTATAATTTTTTTCCCCCTCTCTACCCAAGCGAGTGAAATTCCCCTAAATTCAGCGTTTTCCCTTTTCCCCCAACAATTACCTAGGTAGTACATGGAGTATACCGCAAACGGATAGTAAGATTGGTGATAAAAGAAAATAAAAGGGAAACCTTTTTAAAATTTCACCATTCAAAATTTTTTTTTAAAATTTCTTTGAAAATATATTTTTTCTTTAAAAACATATTTTTGGAAAAAATAGGCCCCAATAGTATTTGGCATTTAAAACATCCCATTCGAAAATGTTAATAATTATTTTTTTTAAATAAATAAAGTTCTATTAAAAACTTTGTAGTAGGATTCCCAAAAACAAAACCACAAAAATGGGTGAGCTGAAGGACAAATTCCCTTTTTAAAAGTGAAGTTTTTTGTGGAAAAAAGTGGGATTTCCAAAGGGAAACATTTTTGTGAACAAAGACTGGCAACCAAGGGTTACTTTCCCAAATCCAAATGCCCATCCCCCCCTTCACAAAACAACACCCCCCCTCCAAAACCTGTTAAAAAAATTTCCCTTTTCAAAATTGTTTAGCCCATTTTATTTTTTTAGGAAAAACTTGTTGGAAAAATTTCCTTAACCAAAGAGCATAAGAATCAAATTTAAATTTTAAGTGCTTGTTTAAAAAAAACTATATATATTTTATTATAAAAGATATTTAATATTATATTTATAATTGGGAAAATTAATTGGTTTTAATTAAAAAATATTTCCCAAATTTAAAAAAAATTTATTTTAATTAACATTAAAATTTACCCAAAGAAAGTGAAATTTAAAATCCAAATATTTGCGGAAAAAAAATTTTTGAAAATTTGAAAATTTCATTAAGTAAGTGCCCTTATTGTAAAGTTCATTTAGGGGTAATAAAAAAATTTTCCCTAGTTTTTATAAAGGGTACAAAAAATTTTGTCAAAATTATTTGTGCAAATTTTGGGGTAAATAGATTTATTCTCTTTTTTGTCTTTCAATAAATTTTCCCTTAAAATTTTGGGAAAGGATTTTCTAACTCAAAAAACCCCTAGAAGGTAAAATTATGAGGGACTCAGATACAAAGTTTTTTTCCCCCTTTGGTAAAATGGTTTTGGCTTTAGGGCCAAGACAAGGGAAAAAACCCGGCAGACGGTAAAGGGAAAAAAACCCCTCTTTTTGTTTTAAAGGGTCATTTAAACGTGACATTATCAAAATTTTCGATTAGAATTTTTGACGATAAAAATATTTTTTGCCCAAAGGGATCGAAAGGAAAATAAAAAATTAGGGTTTGCCAAAATTTTTGTTACCCACAGCCCTTGCTTTTTTGGGTTTGGGTTTTATCGCCATTGTGGGGAGGTCAAAATTTTAAAAATTTATCTGCCCTGAATGAAGAAAGGCCTTCCGTTATATGTATATATGTTTAAAGGTTTTCCACAAATTTATAAATCACTCTTTGGTTTTTTTCCCCTCTTCATTCCCCCAAATGGGGTTCACCCTTCCCCTTAGATATATTCCTCCTCCCATCAAAAAAATAAGCTGTTTTAAAAAACCCGTGTGCTGAACGTAGGGAACAAAAATGAAATTTTTAGTTAAAAGATTGGGTTATAAAACAAGTTATAGTAATAAAATAATGAAATTTTTAAAAGGGAAAAAGTGGTTCACCCAGTTTTAAATTTTAAATTTGTTTTTTTTGATCTTAGAATACAAAAATTTTGGTTTAAATGGGCCTTCCCGAAAAAATTAACAGTTTGGACCCTTTTTTAAAGTAAATTTTGCGCGGTTTTCCATTCTATTTTTAAATTTAAAAACATTTTTAAAAAAGAAAATTTTCCCCCCACTTTTAAAAATTTTTTCTGACTTATTAAATTTTTTTTAAACAGGGTTACCCTCTAGACCAAAAATGTTTTTCGCTTTAAATTTTTTTTTTTTCTGTACAGACAAATTTTGGTTTCACTTTTTTTAATTTTAAACCCCCTATTTTCCATGTATTTAAAAATTTTCCCTGTTTTTCGCAAGGTTTTCGATTACAAATTTTGAAATTAAAAAAAACAACAAGAAAATTTTTTTTTTTTTAAATATTGTAAAGAAAATAATTTTTTATATAAATTTTTTACATTTTAAATAAATAAATAAAAAAGCCACATTTACAGTTAAAAAATGATTTCCTAAGGTAAAACAATATTTTTTCTTTGAAAGGGAAAAAAGGGGGAACTTATTCTTTGAAACCCTTGGGAAAGTCATTTTATAAAACTCTTTGATTGGGTCAGCCACTCCTTTGGGAGTACATCGGAACACTTTTTTTTTTGTTGAGTAGCAAAAAAAACAAGTTGAAGGTTAGGGGATTAACTGTGAAATGTAAGGACTCTCGAAAGGAGGGGGCGTATAGAAAGGGTAGAGGTGTTGATTTTGGTGGACTGCCATAGTTTAAAAGTACCCTTTGGGGGAGAATTTGCAAAACCCTTTAGAGTTCCCCTCCCAAACACCTTTTTTACCATTTTTGATCACCCGTAACCACGAACGTTCTGCACCTTGTGGTTTACGCAAAAAAAAGAAGGCTAGAAAAGGGACCTCTTTATCTACCGATTTTTGGGACCAGAAATATTAGCTTTTTCTATTGAAATTTCCCCCTGAACCGAACCTCTTGGCGATGTTAAAGGGACGGGGGTTTGTTTTTCCTTTGTTTATATTCCCCTTTTGCTTTGGGTTAAAACAGTTTGCTTTCCCAAAAAAAAATCTAAAAAATTCCTGAACTGATCAACCGGTATTTCTCCGAGCCAAACGATCAAGCGGAGGGGAAATTATCATTACAAAGGGGTTTGAAGGGACCCTTTTGGAAAAAAGATCCCAAACGTTTTCTAGTATTTGAAACCTGGTTTGGGCCCCAGTTTTTTTTTTATATCGTACAGTTTTTTGTTATATTTGTAACTTTCAAAAAACATTTATTAACCTTCGTTGTTTGATGAAATAGTTTGTACATAAAAGTTAGTTTTAAAAAAAAATTTAACCATTTAATAACATTAAATTTAAAACCCCGGGTTTTTTATGATACGGCTTAAATATGCATTTGGCTTTGGGGTAATCTTACTTGATGGGTTTACCATTGCTTTAATGTGGTTGATAAAAAAATATTGCCACGTGAAGGGTAAAAATTTAATTTGTGGCTGTACATTGCATTTTTTTAAATAAATCTGATTTTTTCAGTGTTCCAATTTGCCCCAAATTACAAAACGAATAAATTCCTTCCTTCAATTGTTCTTTCAAATTTTCTACACCTGAAAAAAACTACTTTTATTTCATTTTGTTTTTTAATATTAAAAACCCCGTAATCTTTAAAAAAAAGGGGAAAAGGGGGTTTGGCCGATCCCAAAGCGTCGCGAGCGCGAAAACGACTGGGGGCCAAAGGGACGCGCGAGGGGCGAGCGAAATTTTTCGGCCCTAGTTTGATTATTATTAGCCCCCGGTTTTACCCTTGGGTTTTACGCATTCGCTAATTTAATGGGGGGTTTTAGATAAATGAAGGACCTACATTTAACGGGGTCCAACCCGGGGCGACCGGATTCCCCCAAAAAAGATGTCTTGTGGGGAAAAGGGTTTGGAAAAAAAAAAAGTGGGGGGCCGGGGATTGAACCCCGGCTGCCACCAAAAATTGACACCTTACCCTCCCGGGGCACCCCCCCCCCCCCCCTATTTAAGAAGATTATCTGTCAAAACCTTGTACATCCTGCTCCTCAAAAATTTTTTACAGAAAATATTTGTTTTTAAAAAAAAAAAAGGGGAAATGCACCCAAATTTAAAAATTGAGAAATGCGAGGGGAGTCTAAGTTTTTTAAAAATCAGATTTGCCGAACCAGGGGGCGGAAGGGGGTTTCACCGATAGCTTTTCGGGGGAAAATTTTTTGAATCTTGGTCATGAACTAAAGGGTTTTTTAAACCATTTTTGTTTGGTTTTTTCATCTCTCTCCAAAACTAAAGGGATTTTTTTAAAGGGGTACTTTGTTATAATATTAATTTTTTTAAATATCGTTTCATATATAATTTAAAATTTTGGCTTACCAAATTTAAAAGAAGCCATTTTTATTATTATTATTTTATTATTATTTTTACACCGACTTACTTCCCTTCGGTTATATGCACTTAGCTAATTGAAAGGAGGGGGTTTTAGATGAAATGAAGGGCCTACATATAACTGGAATCCCAACCCGGGGGAGGCCGGTTTCCCCCCCTTCACAAATTTTATTAATAAAGTCTTGTCAGAGGGGAAGGAAGGGTTTAAATCAGATAAATCTGTGCCGGGACCGGGATTGAACCCCGGCCGCCAGCACAGAAGTCTGACACCTTACCCCTAGACCGCCAGGTCACCGGCCATTATAGCAAGGGGTTTAAACCTATCACTGATAGAAAAAAGTCAAATATCATGTCAAAATGAGAAGTTTCCCCGCACTCAAAGAACCAACATACAATAATATTGCCTAGGCCCCTGTTAAAAACTAGACTGTACCGGGTCGAGCGCGCGCGCTTGAAAAATAGAACCAAGTTCTATCTTTCAAGCGCGCGCGCTCAGTCCGCTCGCGCGCTCGCTCGCTCGCTCGCTCCAGTGTGGCCACCCCCATTACAACCAATGTGTTCTATTTTATATTTTAGTCGCTCGCGCGCTCGCTCGCTCGCGCGCTCAGTCTGGCCGTACCCTAAGGTGTAAAATGTGTAACGTTCTACAATAATGAGATTAACATCCTGAGGATACTTTGTTTTTGTACAACATGACACCCTCTCTCCACAAATGTTGGCACAATGATAGTTAACAGTGGTAAGCAGCTCATTAGGTATTGCTCGCATACTGGCTCACCCTATTCTCACGGTGTCACAAATATAATAATCCTAATTTTTTCTTGAAGAACTTTTTTGTAATTTTGTTTTTAAATCAACTATAATTACAAATAAAGTAGACTATTTGGTGTAGTCAATGTAAATAACCTCTGACAGAATGTATATTAAATAGTTCTAGGAAGTATATGTCAATCTAGAATTGCAAAAAAATAAACTAAATCTTTAAAAAAATGTTGTTTAGGTTTAAATAGTAAAGGAGTGTATACACTCGGAAACGGAAGAGGGGAAATGTCCCCAGCAGATAGACAAGAGTCTCACAGACTAAACTATTACTAGTAGAGGGAGATGAGATAATAATACTAGAGTGACTAACTATGACAAATAATCTATGAGATTGACTCTAGATTGGTTTTTGAACATAAAATAAACCTTAGTTTAAGTTTCTTAAATATGTTATATTAAGTTATTAGGATTATTTTATGTTGTAAGAATAGACTTAAAGGAATGAACTGAATTTATTATATCTTTTATACTATTATATGTATGTACGACATTTGTGGCGAAGCACAAACTCACAAGAATATTTAGCTTAGCTGGACTATATTTAATGAATACATATGTAGGCCTACTCTTGATACCATAAGTAAATGAATAAAAAGTGTGTATACACGGCAGTGGAAAAGGGGATTATGAGAAAAGAGGCCTCACAGGCTAAACGACTTATAGTAGATGGAGTGTGTTTTAATAGGTAGCGGAATAGGGAAAGTGTCATCAATAAATAAGTCAAGTATTCACTAGAGGAATAATTCAAACGTGACACACTGCTGACAGTATTTTGATATCATAGAAACTTTATGTGAAATAAATTGCTTAGCATAAATATAACAAAGTGTGTCAATAGATTATTTGTGTTTTTATGAAAATATCTATCTAATTATTGACTAATGACTACTAGTATTTAAAAAGCGTATAGCCAGAACGGTTATTAAAGACCGTGCTAAAACACAAACTAAGTTTAAGTCTGACAACTACAAGTTTATTGGAACATATTATCAAACTTAAATTGTTTTCATGACTTTCACTGGCGATATTGAATTAATATTAATTTCTAAATTCTTCTGAAAATGTATGTTAAAAACTACCAAAATAACTATGGAAAATTTCAATAGATAGAATTGGACAACTAAAAGCTGCTACTACAAAACAAAACTATATAAATTTACTACTAAAAATTATTGGAAAATACTACGGTAGTAATATTTTTCGACTTCCAGTTAACATTTTCGACATTTTATTGAATGTTCACATCTTCATGTCATCACATTGCTATTAAATTCCTCATATATAAATTTTAAACAATAAAAAATGTATATATTGAATATTGAGTCCAAAATGTATCTGGAATATTGTTGTACAAACATTTATTCTAAGAGGATTGAATAAAATAACTAAAATTTTGAGAGACCTTTAATTATTTACTCTATGTAATTGGAGAATTATTGCAACTAAAACTTAAGTAGTATTTCTTTACAACTAAAGCAAACAAAATTGTATTAATAAATTTGCCAATATCTCAGAAACTGTTGGTTTTATAAAAATATATTTCATATAAAAGTTTTTTATTTTTAATAGTACTAAAATTTTGCAACTATAGGTTATTTAGTATCTCAAATAGTTGTGAAGATACGGAAAATTAAGTTTTGTAAAGTACCCTAAAATTCATTTTCATAGTAAAAATGAAATTGACAGTTTATTTGTATTCTCAATAAATACCTAGATACGAATTTTAATCAAAATAGTTAATTTAATTTTGAGAAAATCGATTTTAATCTCTTTTCGCCCTTTCTTTACTCTGAAATTTAAGTTTAAAACAAACACACAGACAGACGTCATTGCAAAGACCATTTTTTAGGGTTCGGGGGGTCATGAGACGTCGACATTCATCAACATTTTAAGTTAGATTTTTTTAAGGTTGCAATACTTCCTTTTTGTTCGAAAGGTTAAAATATATAAATATTTGCGTATAGTTTGAAAGTATTTATTTTATAAAACTATGCTTCAAATATAATATTTGTATTAAAATAGATCTACATATTTGTAATGATAAGAAATTTCATATCTCAAATAGTTTCGGAGCTATGATAAAAAATGATAATTTACGCATCAGACCGGAACCTTATATTCATTTTGCTGAAATATTGAGAGTAGTCATTTTGTTTGGAATATCTATAAATGTTTGGAAATGAAATATAATCAAAATCTTTAGAGCTAATTTGATAAAATCGACTTTTTTTTTCTTTTTGCTATCCAGTAAACACTCTTAATCCTAGGTTAGATATACAATTCCAAAAATCCCTCGGGGCAACCCCATGAAAACCCTAGATTCCAAGTTGTAGCCTGATCGGTAAAATTGTTTAGGCTCTAGTTGAAGGTACAGAAAGACAGATGTAAATTCAAAACCACTTTTTCGTATTCAGGGGGTCATGAAACGTCAAGATTCTTCAAAATCTCGAGTTAGATTTGTTGACAATTACAATACTTTCTCTACCTGTAAGATAAAGAGAAAGTATTACTTCTCTCTCTAATAGGTCACATGGGTATTTATATGTATAAAAAAATTATATTATTTTGGAAAGAAAAAAATTAATTTTACTATAAAGTAAGAAATAAGATGAAGAAGTGCATTATTACTTCTCTGTTCTAAATATAGTATATATGATGTAATTTTATTTAATTTGGTTAGAGTAAATAATTACTAATCATCCTCATGGTCTAGTGTTTGGTGTCCCTGGCCACTGACTAGAGGTCCAGGTTTCGATTACCAGTGAATACCTTAGGGATTTTCTCTAAATGGGGAACTATGCAATAAAACAAATATAACATAGGTCTTACAATAATTGCATGATAAAACAGTTTTATAAAATAATAATACTAAATAGGTGCTCATTACCAATATATCCAAACTTTCAAATAAAATAAATTGTTATTTAGTTAAATCTGTTAAATAATCATAGGGTTAACTGTGTTACAAGAGGTTTTTAAACTTAAAATCAGGAAAATTGTTAATCCTCTTTAAAAGTTTTTTTTTTTGAAAAAAAATGTTAAGCTGTCATCACTCCATGCAGTTTCTATCTTAGTTTTACCAAATGTGACATTTACGCAAGATCTCATTACTTAGTCCTAGTGAGTTAAGTTTTTGAATAGTTTGTTATTAAATAATGGTTTTCAAAATGTTAGTATCCTATCATTAGATTCGCAATAGTTTTGCGAGTGTAGACAATTAAAACTAAGGCATTTTTTTTATACTAAGAAATGTGGATTAAATATGCCGGTTTTATGTTATGTAACCCATGTTTTTTACACTCCGTCATGCGAATGCTAGTATAATTTCTTTAAATTCAAGCATCCATTAATACATTAGTATAATCATAATAAAATAATGCAATGTTTTAACTTAATTCATAACCTGTAAACTTATTTTAGAACAAAAAAAAAATGAAGATTTTAAACAAGCCTAATATATTTAAAAAGTTGCTTGTTATTACTATAGTAGTTGGTGATTGCTTTCTATACTCTACATTCTCCCAAATGGCTAAAACATGTATTCACTCTATTTTTGAATAAAGTATGCGAACATGGTGCAATTAAAAGGACGTTTTCAACGTCATAAAATAATAAATAATGTAATTCCTATCATTATCACACATTCAAACTAAGATTTAAAGCTAGTAGTTCCATAATAACTACTCTTTTGTTAGGCCTTCGGTAATTTAATAGCTATAGTCTAAACCACCATAGATATCCTTCCAACATACCGTACAGTGTTAGTTCGAAGCCCAATTATAATGTGAGCTTCTATATTAACAGAAAAAATTTAGAAAAACTTAGTTTT
>JBCFYV010003442.1:0-26255 GCA_039000515.1 Timema cristinae
AATGGTCTGTCGTCGATCTTTTGATCGTAGGATAGTCCATTAGGCAAGTTGCCGGCCTTTATATGGGGATTTCTTTTTAGGGAAGGGGGGTTTGGGAATAACCAAACCCATGATGACGTCAACGTGTTCAAACAGTCCGTGACCATTTTTAATTTCCGCTTGCCCCATCGGAATATCCTGAATATCTCCAATAACCGATTTTTTTAAGGAGGTTCCTTAGTCTCCGTCAAGGTGGATACATAATTGTCCTCTATTGATGTTGATAGTTCTTGGTTCATTTACGCTAGTACAGTCGGAGTCCGGCTCCTTTGTTGACCCACTGGATCCCCTTGCCCCACTCCCCAAAATCTGGGATTCCAGGTGCCAGCAGCCTTGCAGGATTCTATTGTGACAGATTAAAAATTTTAAGCATAAAAAAATTTAAAATACTTAGAATTGGATCGAGTAATAAAAAAATTTTTTGTGCAGCATTGTTTTTTTTATGTTTCTTAGCCTACCAGAACTACAACAGAGAAACATACTATCGAGGGACCCTAATCGAGTTGAATTTATTGGAGCGAGTAGTAAGTTAGCTGTAAAAATCTCGTCAGTAGGGGGTGGGGGTCCAGCTGAAACATTATATCACGTAAAGTTACAAAAATTCGTTGTTTTCCCTAAATTTTCTCCAAAGTAAAAAAATGTTAGACGATCGGTTTCAATTTGACAACTGAAATTATATTTTCACGCTGCTACCTCGCATCGATTATAAATTTTAGCTAAAATTCTAAAAAATTTTGTTGGCAAAAAATGTCCAACAATGGTGCACCCAAAAACACTTTGCCCCACGGTGCTTTTAATTTATAACAAATTTCGAATTAAAAAATATACAGGCGAAGATCGTTATAAATATCTTCTAGGTGAATACTCATTTAGAATGAGCTGAGGTAATCCCACTCCCAATAGATTCTAGAGAAGTAAATTATCCAACATTATTCTAATAGAAGGTATCTTTTGGGACAAAAATTTGCCGGAGGAAGAAGGGCGGGCCTCTGGGATTCCCCAGCTGTTCCGACAACCAGTTCAGATTCACATAGGAAGACACTTTTTTGGCAGTTACAAAAGTACCTTAAAACCGTTTTCACCTAATGAACACAATCACAAAACTGTTTTAAAATGTACATAAACATTAAAATTTGGTGACGACACGCTATATGCTTGTATTTTATTGTTTTGTCCAAACCCAAAGTGGCGGCTCGTAGATAAAATTAGTGGGGGTGCTGCTCCAGAAAATTTTTGCCTTTGTTTAAAATTATGTAAAAGGGGAAAAAAACATGTATAAAAAGTAAATTTTTTCAGGAACTTGATAAAATCTTAACAAAAAAAAACCAAATATATTTTACTTTACTTTAACTTAAATTGTTACAGTTCAAGCTTGATCTATTTGCTTAAAATGAAATCCATTCTTCTTGTTTTAATTTGCGCAATTTTTCCTTGATCTTTGGATGACCTTGAGGATATTTTTCTCCATTTGAAAATTTACTGCAAGCGCATTTAGTCTTTACGAATTCATAATACTTCTTAAAAAAGTTTTGATTCTTTTCAATGTTGAAAAGCGCGCCCCTCCCTCTGATGTAGTCATGGGAATTGTCAAGAGGATTTTTACCAGTTTTGTAATTCACTAAAAACATAATCTAATTATTTCCAAGATAAATTTCAGCAGCTCAATTAATTTCCAATATTCATGAATATCAGTCCTACAATAGAATACTTTAGTTCAGTTTCAAGCTTTTCTTTGTCAATCATAGGATAAGCTTTTTTAGTGGCAAATAACTATATCTTTTGTGGGATGTTAATTCTTAAATCAGTGAAGCAAATTTTTGTTTGAACAATTTGGCAGTAAATAAGTGTTTAGTGGAAGAATATCTGTCAAATTATATCAACACATATATAGTCACACACTTCCTTAGAAATTTTTGTCATGAGTGTCTTTGAAAGATTCTCACAATACTTTGAGTTTCTCAATTCTAAAATAGCAGTTTTGAAATTCGTTATATATTCATTAACTTTAAGCACATAATTTCTCGAGGGTTGCATTTGGTTGTAAATTATTTCAACATGAGGCCTAATCTGATGAAAAAGCTCAAAACAAAACTTGAAATTATCATCATTCAGGTATTTTAAAATTCCTCTTGCTTCTGAATGGTTTGATCTGCAATCTGATGTTGACTGAATTTCAGTAAGGCAGTTTTTTAAAGGTTGCAAATTTTCATGAACTCCTGTTTATGGGCCGTATGTTGAAATTCCACCTTTTAAAGGATGGACGTGGAATGCTGACGTCCATATGTTTCTTGAGAATGGACACACGTTGTGATGATCTTGAGAAGAAAGTTGGAATAGCCAGAATGTTAGGAGAGAAAAATTCTTGCGTTTCGTATACTTGCTGCATTTCACATTATTAAATTAATTTAGTGAGCATAACAGTGAATGAAATGTGCCTTGCTAAAACTGCTTTTATTTTTGCTTGAACTCCTGATTTTTTGCCTTTAATGACATTTGCAAACCATCAAATGTCTGAGCTATCAGTTTTTGTCCATTTCCTTGAGGATTATGTCCAATTGTTCTAAAATAAAGTTTTGATATGTCATCTGCAGTTTGATTTTCTGAAATAGAGAATCCCCAAAAATGCTACAATATTTCTTCATTCAATACGTACCGTAGAGCAAGGACCATTTGAGTGTGTTCCAAAACATCTGTTTTGTGTCATCAGCCATGACAGCTACAAAGGAAGCTTTTCTAATGTCCATCCTTACTCCTCATGGTATATATTTAGCAGGCAGTCAAGTATATCATTCTGAAAGGTTCTTAGAACACCTTTGAAGACTGTACTGGTTTATAAGTGATTCTTCAAATCTGAATCTAATTTAGATGTAAAATTTACTAATCCCTAAATTTCCCTAGGATTTACTGAATTGTCTTTTTTCTTCATGTCCACGCAAGGGAGTTTCAAAGTCCCACAAAAGTAAATGCAGTTTATTATTTTGGACCAAATTTCACAGTTCTTTTTAACTTTTATATTATGTTCATTGATTGAAAGTTTGTATGCCTCCCTAAGTTTCTTCTTAATACTTACGGTTCCTAAAAGTTACAGTAAAACAACATTATCAACGTGCTTCTTTGATTTCTCATGCTTTTCAGTTTTTTCTTTCATTTTGTTTATATTTCTAAAACCAACTTTTGTCCACGTACATCACCTCCAAGCAGCAAACACGGGAAGCAAAACAGTGCATTTTTTACTTTACAGCCGCAAATCCAACTTTTCCGTTGGTACTATTCAGAATTAAAGATACGAATATATTTTCTTGTGGTTGCTTTTGCCTGGCTAGGATATTAGAATATCAGGTGTTGAAACGACCTCTTTTCTTAACTGTAACTTTCTCATGGAGAGATAGCTGTGAAAACTTAAGCTGTTGAAGTTCACTTACAGTCACAGAACTTATTACTTGGGGATGCAAGGCCATGGTTAAAGTTTTCTGTTAAATAAAAGAACCGAAAAAAATGAATCAAATAGAATAGCTGGAAGCAGAATAATAATCTAACTCTACACTCTTTTAAAACTGTATTACATTCAAGAATATGGTACACAAACACACGCCGAGTAAAAAAAAATCCTTCCACCATCACGCCAGAGCCGACACTGAGAGAGCAACAGTGCTCTCTCTTCCTGGTAGTCCTGCCTTTCTCCTCACCCCCCTCATATGTGCGCATGCGCACAACAGTCAAACACCACGTCGCTGACACTTGAAGCGCACAGTTCCATACAAAGATTTTTGTATCTTTTTCATAAACTGGGGGATGGCTACTGAAGTACTGACATTAAGCTTAAAGAATATATTATTGTACTACAAAAATAAATAAAGAAATTAAAGAAAAAATGACTCATTGTATTAAATGCTGTCAATAATATCAAGTGGAAATAGGGTTGCTGTAGTTCCGCAGTGCCTATACACGAGCCGCCACTGGTCCAAACCGCAAATAAGGAAGTTTTTTTTTTGTCAAATTTATGGGGTTTTGAACCATTAAACCTCTCCCTCCTCCTTGGCTAAAGCCTTGTCTAGAGTTTTAAAATAGTCTATCAAAATTACTGTGCTCGCACTCGATGATATTAACACAAGTAGGCCTAGTCAAAGTTATTTGAACAGAAAATATTGAAATACTTAGGGCCATGTGGTTAAACACAAGTCCGCACGAAACTGGATTTGTTAGGAAACAACTACAACAATATATTTTAAATTAAATTATAATTGGAGATGAAGTAATGGCGAGGACTATGATAACAAGGACAGGACTATGATAACGGGTTCAGGTATATAAAAACAGTGTCAGGGCTATGTATGATAACAGGGCCAGGTATATAATAACAGGTTCATGACTGGAGAACCTAAATCAGGAAAGTTTCAAGTTCAAAACCGGCCTAAACCCCGGATATACCTACAGTACTCTTACTCAATATAAGTTAATATTATTGTGACTATCCCATAAACATAAACTACTTTTTTCGAGAACTAAATATACCTACATCACTTGTACTGTAAATAACAATATAATATGTTAAGTTAACTATAAAACCAAAAGATAATGAGCTCAAATTGATTGATCATAATAAAACACCTATTTGTAAACCAGTTCTGACAGAGAACACCATTTTACAGATTTTGTGTGTTTTAATAGAAAATTTGGATGTATCTCAAAATAGAGCAATTATCTTTGGTAAGTGGCGACTTAATAAACATTTTAACATCACAGTTTTAGATTTTAAAATTTGAGATAAAAAGTGTAAAGATTGGTCACAAATAATCAACAAAAATGTGTGTTTACTTTAGAGGTTGATTATAATCTCCACATGCTTGAACTATGTGTGTGTTCATAGCCCACAGCGTTAAAAATAGATAGAGCTCTTCAACTACTTTGTCCACACAGTCATAACACCTACAGTTTTTATATAGAATTATGATCAAGTTATCACTTTTTATCACAGCCTACATTTAAACTCACTAAGCCTAGCGGAAACCAAACTAAATAATATTTTACTAGGGGTTGGTGTATTTAATCCTAACTCCCTAATGTTTCTAAAATGTGCTCTATAGCTTGATATTACCCAAATACTGGTCACAGTGTCACAGTGTCACAGTGTCACCAGCTGACTCACAAACAGAGGAAATAGCTCATCCTGTCTTGTGAATATTTCATTACAAAACCATTTCCTTTAAATGAATCACATCCCTTAGAATGTAATTTGGTTATTTCTCTTGAGTCAAATGCACTCACTGCTAGGGAATGGACGGGCTAGGGCCCTCCACAGGGGGTAAGGGTGTCTCTATATTGAACGACCCCCATAGGACGGAAATATCACCCTCCAGTGACTTGTTCAGTTTTACACAGACTATATTCACAGTATTAACCCCCAAAGACTATCCGACCCCCCATTTCCAATGATAGTCCAACATTTTGGAGGAGGGGGCATTGGGGCAGCATAGCACTCAAATCTCATTTTATAAAATAGCTCCTACTTTTTAAATTCAAGTAAATCTTCATTTGCCTTCACGAACTGGTCCCCCTGAAATGATCGATATCGAACCTGGGGCCTTTTTTTTCTTAGCCGGCTATGACCACTAACACACACTAATTTAAAATATATCGGGGATTTAAAACTAACCCGTCCAAAAATTTTTAAAAAAATGAGTTAACATGGATTGCGATTCAGTGGGAATACCTTTTACCTGCATCTAGAAAGGGCCTTCAAATGTTTTAAAATCTCTCTAATCCTTTATTTATTTAGTGTTAAAAATATGAGGTTTTTTTTCCAAACCGCTCTTCTCCAGAGCTTCCAGCCTCTCGTCCCATTTACTGCGACACTGCACGAGTGAGGGTTATAGCATGTTCTTCCGGGACATATTTGGTGGCTCGAAAAGGAACCTTAGTTGATTTTTTCCTTCAAGTCGGGCTTGAAACAACCTGCCAATTTTATTTGCCAGCCGTGGTCGTCTGCTGGTTTTTGGGTACTCTATGGTTAGGTCTGGTTTGGTCTGCTGGTTGCTGGTAGCTCTATGGCTAGGTCGGGTTTGTATGCAAATCTCTTGATATTTGTAGTAAGAACTGTTGCACCCTCTCTGAGTCCTAATACTACCCGGCCTAAAAAGTAATAAAAGGGAGAGGATTACTTAACATACATATAAAGGGAGATTATAAAAAAAAATATAGATTCAACAAAATGAGCATTTATTCAATTAAATGACAATAGCGCAGATAAAAAAAAAATGGTCTCATTATATCATTATGATACAGTTGGAAATTATGCTCGAAGCAAACAACTTTATATCATTAAATTTGCGCAAGTTTTAAAAAAAGGGAAATATGAAATCCATCATAATATTGATAGTCCAGTCTATAAGAGACAATACCATAACGAAATATTTTTAAATGCGATAAAAAATTTATAAGGGCCTAATGGCACCTTGATATGGTTCCAAAGGTTTCGTAATTCACAGAAAACGATATCATAAATATAAAGTAATTTAAATTTGACGACAACACAACAGAGTTTACAAAACGTGGGGGTTTGACTACCAGACCTAAGCCAAACTCCCACGGGACTATCAGTTTCTGACTTAGAATAGGGAACTAACAGTCCCATCAATTAACAAAACTTTAGCTGTTCAAAATAGATCTTACGTTACAAAAGATTAAATTCATCCTAATTCAAATTCCAGTAAAAAGTTACATCACGTTACGTTAATTCAAACCATAATTTTAAATATGAAAATTTACTTCAATAAAAAAAATAGAATACTCTACAATTCCAAACAATATAATATTATCATGTCAAACTTCTGATCAGCACATAACTGAGGATATTAAACGAGAATAAATATATAAGCAAAAGACCAGCGCCCGAGCGGCGACATATCTAAGATGGAATATTTGGACATAGTTTGACGATCAAAATATAATACGTTAGATTTTGAAACTGAATATTATATGCAAAAAGTTTAATGTTGATAAAGAGTTAGAGTTCTTTACTCCACTCGTCTAAGCGACGATTTTGATACATTTTACAAGTTTTCTCCAGCCATTGTCCAGGTCCATGACAATGTCTGTCGTCGATCGTTGATCGTAGGATAGTCCATTATGGCAAGCTTGCACGGCCTTTATATAGGGATTTCGTTGTTATGGAAGGGGGGTGGGAATACACCAAACACTCATGATGACGTCAACGATGCCTTGAAACAGTCACGTAGACCATTGTTGATTCCACTTGCTCCATCGGAAATACCGTGAATATCTCCAATCACCCGATGTTTTGAAGGAGGTTCCTCTAGTCTCCGTCAGAGGTCGGAAACATAATTGTACTCTAGTTGACGTTGATAGTTCACGGCTCATTTCTCGCTAGACAGTCGGAGTGACGGGACGCTTTGTTGACCCACTCGCCAATCTAGGATTCCAGGTGCCGGCCAGCCTTGCAGGATTCTATTGTGAGCAGATTAGTATTGTAAGTACATGAACAAATTAATACTTAGAATTGGATTGAGTAATAAATATATTGTCCAGCATTGTTTCTATTATGTCTTTTTAGCCTACAAGAACTACAACATAGACACATACTATTGTAGGGATCCTAATTAAGTTGAATTTATTGAAGCGGGTAGTATGCTTTGTTGTGATACCTCTAATCACGTCAGTATGGGCGGGGTCCAGTTGTAACATTATACCACGTAATGTTACAGAACCAGCAGAGAAGAGGATATCATTGTAGTTGAAGAAGACGGAGAAGTGGGAACAGAAAGCATAAAGGCAAGTGTTCACGGTGAGTATAAACCCCAGATAGTTGATAGATGTCGCTTGACCGTGTCCTCGTACCAAATCCGCAGAGTAGGAGCAAGGATAGGATGATAGCTACTCTGTGGCCTCTCGTTTCAGTAGGTCCGGATACCTGTTTGCACAATTGTTGGTGAAGGAAGTGTGGATATGTTGTATCGAACGAATACTGCTTGAAGGTGTGTAAATATTGGAAAATATAAATAGGGGGCAGGAGTTAAGGTGCAGGAAAAGGAGGGTGTATTGATAGGAACATATAAAGAATTATTTTCCTCATTGCACCCCTTCAGAAAAACTTATTTGTTACCTGTTTATTGGTGCTAGAAGTTAATGTCAGAGTAGCTGCATGTCTTATTTTAATTAAAATATGTATTCCAGTTTTATATTTCTTTTTAATGGCTAGTAATAATATTCAGTGACATAGTGCATTTTTTATAGTGAAATATTTTAATTATATGGACTATATTTATGAATCGAAACTTACAAGAAACTATTATAGAAGATGCAATGCAATTTATTTTTATTACTTACAAATATCTCCAGGTTTTCAGGTTTTGACTATTGAAAATAATAAAAAAAAAATATACTGATTCAATTATACGAAAACTAAACAAGTCATTAAATTGTATAAAGTAAATTAAATAAACAAACCAACAACTATAAAATACATAATAACTATTCAAATAATAAAAGTTACAAAGATGTACACCATGAACACTGTTCACAATTACAGCAATCAATGTCTACTCACGCGTCCACTTAATTCGCCGCTGGTCCCTGCACACGACACACTGCGATGACCCTACCCACTCCCGGAACGCTAGCCCACTCCTGGACACGCTGGTCCACTCACTTCCCTATCCACAACTCGGACTGGGGGCCTCTGGCTATCACCGACCGTGTATATGTAGGGTCACAGTTAAGAGTCTGGAATCCTCCATTTCTAGAATAAAATGAACGAACCCAGACTCATCCAGAAATGTGCCTTTTCCTCTCCCTGTCCCCTCTAATTCCATATCAGAGCGAGACTGCCACTGCATACCTGCTAGACAAGGAGGGAGATAGAGGGAACCAGGAGGATGACAAGGAGGAAGGTGATAGAGGGAAACAGGAGGTTAACAAGCCGAAGGAGGGAGATAGAGGGAACCAGGAGGTAGACAAAGAGAAGCACAAAAGTCCCACTGTTGGACACTGATCTAGTTGTAATATGTTTTCCCCCACAGTTTCTTTCAACCCCTTTGGTTTGGCTTCAGCTCGAGAACGAATTTGAATAGAGGTGGTTTAATGGGCTAAACTGGCTTAGCCCCGTTCAATTGTAAAATATGAATATTAGTTGATGCAAGCAAGTCGTCAAGAGTTGAAAATAAAATGGTATACTATTGTTACATGCTACAATCGTAACACATATTTGCTTTATTTACATACCCACTTCGCCGACTCTTCCTTCTAGCCCGATGCCCCATCGGAAGGAGCAACCCTTAGAAAAGTGACCGGCCGCGTCCACGTGGTGAAAACTCTGCGCTCACCAAAGTCTACGAGTCAATTGAAAGCAGCTCAACTGCTGTTAGCCGAAACGAGTCGACCTTCCAGACGTTGATGGAAGCTTCCCCCACCTCTCAGTGCTGGCCGCTCCTCCCCTCCCCACGGATTATACATACTATATATTCTCCGGCTCGCTAGGAATGAGCAAGATGGGAGTGCAAGGTGTCGTCCTGCCTCCCTTACGTGTTCCTGGCTTTCTGAGCATCTTTGGCGTCTGCTATTCTACGGATCGTGTCTTCGATGTAGCCTGCGTTGAAGGTGAAGAAAGGTGTTGGCGTCGGGACGGGAGAAGACCGCCGGATGAGGCGAGGAAGAACCCCGGGCCCGGGAAGCGACCGACCCCGGGCAAGAAGAAGTTGGCGGCGAGCGGCGGGGATCCGCCGTCAACGGCAGGCTTGCGCTGCCCGTCCTTTCTGGGGAAGTTGGAAGTCTCCGCTCGCGGGGACTGAAGGCTCCTCCGGTCAGGAAGGAGCTCGTGCCAGGTGGCAAGTGGTCCGCCACAAGCCCGAAGGCGGGAGCTTCAGTGGCAGCTGCCCCCTCGAGGGGCAACAAGCCAGAGGTAGCTGCCGAAGTCAGCGGGGCCGCTCCAATTCCCGGAGCCGAGCGTGCCGCTGACCGAGGTAAGCTAGAGTCGCCCCCGGGTGACGAATCGGCCCTGATTAGGGCCAACAAATCGGCCCTTTCTAGGGCCAACAAATCGGCCCTTTCTAGGGCCAATAAGGCTGGCGTGACCCCCCAATTTACCGGGAGGTGGGCGCAGTCCACAGCCAAGCGGGTGGAGGTAGCGGGGCCCCTCAAATTACTGGAGGTGAGCGTGCCGGTAGCCACACCCAGTCGGTGTCACCCTCGGGTGAAGTTTCGGCCCTTTTCAGGGCCAACAACTCGCCAGCGTGACCTCGCCAACTACCGGCGAGGTGGGCGCAAATGGCCAAGGTGAAGCCAACGGCAGTAATGCTGATGCGGGCGAGCCCAGCGGGCCCCTCTAACTACAGGAGGTGAGCGTGCCGCTGATGGCCAAAAAGTGCTGGAGGCCCTTTTTAGGGCCAACAGCCCGCAAACCGGGGAGGATGGCGAAAGCTCCCGCCAGCACGATGGGTGGAAACCTAACGGTGCCAACGCAAGCCCTGACCAGGGGGAGCCTAGCCGTCCTCCGCCAGTAAAGACCGCTGCAAGCGGCACTGACGCAAGCGCTAACGCAAGGGTCTCAAAAACCCGCGTCAACTCCGGCACCTCCCGCCAAGGGGTGTCGGTAGGTGTGAAACGCCCGGCTGAATTTTCTTCAGATTCGGAAGACCGGTCGCACGCTTCGCGCGTGTTGACAGCTCGGGCGAGTCCGTGGACGTGGAGGGACTGTCTTCAGGACCAGACCTCCCGTTGATGCGCGATGAGTCGAGCCAGGGGTCCGATGATGAGTCTGAAGGATTTCGGACCGTAAGACCCCGCCGAAGGGGAAGGCCGGCAACACCAGGAAGCTGCTGGGGGCAACCCTAACCAATTAGGCGGCAGCTCTGGTGATGAGAGCGAGGCCAGCGGTGGCCCGGGCCAGGGTGCGCCAGCGCTGGTAAAGGTGGGAAGCGGCGGAAACCCGCGGGTAACAACGCAAGCCGTGTCTCACCCCAGCCTGGTACTAGTGGCTCTGGGCCGGCTGGCAAAGCGAAGGGGAAGATCCCTCCCATCATATTGTGTGATGTGGAGGGCTACTCCAATTTGGCGAGGGCCATCCGTCCAAGGTTCGATAGCCTGTGGAGGCGTCAGGCAGCCAGGGGACCGAGTACGCCTCCAGTGCGGGTTGGAGGAGGATTACCGCGCCCTCCAGAAGTTCTTGCCGAGCTTGGGGATCCAGCATTGGTCCTACGAGCTGGGACGGGAGCGACTGGTCAGGGTTGTTGTGAAGGGACTCCTGACACGGACAAACCCTGACGACATCCAGGAGGAGCTAGTGGAGATGGGTTTCACCGTGAAATCCATCACACAGATGCTCTCCCAATGGAAGCGGGATCAGAAGACCGGAGAAAGGCAGCGGTTGCCGAACTTCGTTGTCTCTCTGACGCCCGGGGAGCACACCGCAAGGCTGTATTCCATATCAGTCCTGTGCGGGCTCCGCGTCAGGTGGAGAAGTACAAGTCTCCAGGCGGCCCGGTTCAGTGCAAGAACTGTTTCCGGTTTGGTCATGTGCGGAGGGATTGCCGCGCTAACCCTAGGTGTGGGTTCTGTGGTGGTGACCACGAGAGGGGCGGGTGCCCGGAGGAGAGACGATCTCCCCCGAAGTGCCTGCACTGCTCAGGAGCTCATTCCTCGGCGTGGCGGGGCTGTCCCACGTACAAGTCCTTGCAGGCGGCAGGGAATGTGCGGGCCTCCAAGCCTCAAGAAGGGAGGACGGATGGGCCAAGTGAAGGCCAGAAGCCCTCGGGGCACGTTGCGGGACGGAGGGCGAAAGTGACTCCAGCTCCAACACCAAAGCCACTGGTACAATCATTCGCCAGTGTGCTGTCAAAGAGAGATACCCCTCCACCCCAGGCCTAGGCACCTGCCGAAGCCACCAAACCTGAACCGGTGGAATCCAGTTCTACCCCTTTGGTCGAGGACCCGCCCGAGACCGCTCCTCTCCCTATCCCAACCAACACTGCCATCCTACACCCTTCCAACCCTTTCCTTCCACTCCCAACTCCCACCCTTGTCACCCCTGTAACCCCCACACCCGAGGATGATGCTGCAAAGCTCAAAAATTGCATTGAGCTACTCAAGGGTATTCCGGGACTGGACCCATGGGACTTTTCATCGAGTCTCTTGAGGAAGGTCGAGGAGTCTCCGAGGAGTAACCGTGGCCACCTGGTCATGGAGCACATCATCCTCTACCTGGTCTCTCATGGCAGTGCACCCGAATAGAGGACCACCAGTGCTGAAGGAGCTCACGGTCGCACTCTGGAACGCCAACGGAGTCGCGGGGAAGAAGGCTGAGCTTGAAAGTTTCTTGGCAAAGCATCGTGTCGATGTAATGCTGCTGGGAGAAACCCACTTGCGCTCCGCAATGAGGTTCTCGTTAGCAGAGTTTATCTGCCATCGTAGTGACCGAGCGGGGATGTGGGAGGGGGTGGGACGGCGGTTCTGGTCCGAAGGGCCTTGACCACCACGTCGTCTCACTTCCTCCCCTCCAACACATGGAAGCAACGGCTATCCAACTGGTGACCTCGACTGGCCCAGTGCGTCTCATTTCCATCTACTTCCCTCCCTACCACCGGTTCGACCAGGCTACGAGGGCTGACATGGAGGTGCTGCTTCGAGGTACCACGCCTGTTTTAATCGGTGGTGACTTCAACGCTAAGCACCCTTCATGGGGCTCTAGGATTATGTGCGCTCGCGGCGGATTGCTCCGCGACGTCATAGATCTACACGGCCTGGTGGCTGCCGGGCCTCCGACCCCTACCCACTTCCCTTTCAATCCCGGCTATCTCCCGGACGTCCTAGACTTCGTTGTCTCCAGAGGGATCAGAAGGCGGTTAGTGCTGAAGTCTCTAGCTGAGCTAGACTCGGATCACAACCCTGTTCTCGTGAACCTGGGACGCGCGGTGTCCTTCCTAGACCCCCCCGAAAAACCAGACCTAAAGCGCACTGACTGGGACAGGTTTACGAATGTGTTGAGAGAGAGGTTGGGACCCACCCCTACATTTCGAACAGCAGCAGAAATCGATCGCGGTGCGGAGTTCATAACTTCCGCCATCAAGGGGTCGCTCGAAGCTTTGACGCCGAGGCACCGTCCTAAGAGGGCGCCACAGGCTTCTTTGTCCGATTCTATCCTCAGGCACGTCCGGGAGAAAAATCGGCTGAGGAAGGCTTGGCAAATCTCGAGGGACCCGGTAGACAAGGCCAACTGGAGCCGCAAAGTCCATGCGGTTCGGGAGATGGTCCGAGAATACCGGAACAGTGTCTGGGAGGACAAGATTGAGAGCCTGTGCGTACAGGACAGGTCCTTGTGGCAAATGACGAGGAACTTGATGCGGGTCCCCGCACCAAGGCCGCCTATTGTGAGTCGCAACGGGTGGCCAACTCCGACCAGGAGAAGGCCGATGCTCTCGCTGAGCACTTAGAGGCGCAATTTGTACCGACTGACAACCCGTCAGACCCGGTGCACGTTGCGCACGTGGCGCAGGTCATCAGCGCGGTCTCGTACAGACCCTTGGATGAACCCGAACCCACGGAGGTGACAGAAATGTCACGGGCGATAGCCGCTCTAAGACAAAACAAGGCCCCCGGATCCGACGGTATCAGTAACGCGGTCCTCAGAAAGCTGCCCTTGGAGGCGATTAACTTCCTTGTGGAGTTATTCAACGCCGTCCTGTTCCTGAGTCACTTCCCCGAGCTCTGGAAGCATGCCAACGTCCTCTGCTTTCATAAACCGGGTAAGGACCCGGCCCTAGCTTCGTCCTACCGACCGATCAGCTTGCTCGACTGTCTGGGCAAGTTGTTCGAGAGACTAATAATGACGAGACTGACCCGACATGTTCGCGAGGGGGGCATCTTGGTGGACGAGCAGTTCGGCTTTCGGGCGGGACACGCTTCGTCTCATCAACTTGTCCGGCTCGTGGAACAGGTTACGAGGAACTTCAACATCAACAGGCTGACTGGTGCTGTCTTTCTTGACGTGGCAAAGGCCTTCGACCGTGTTTGGCACGAGGGTCTCCTTTTCAAACTCCTCTCCCTGAACCTGCCCTTCTACCTAGTTAAGGTTGTTCAATCTTATCTTTCCCATCGCACCTTTTCCACTACCTTTGGGAACGCCACCTCCCAAGTCAGAAGCATCCGGGCTGGAGTGCCTCAGGGTTCCATGGTGGGCCCGCTGCTCTTCAGTCTCTATATGAACGACATTCCAAAATCCCCAGGCACCGAGTTGGCTCTGTATGCGGACGACACGGCTCTAGTAGCGGAGTCGTGGCGAGGGCAGCTGGTGAAGAGGCGACTCCAGACGCACCTGACGCAGTTGGAGGGGTGGCTGACAACCTGGAGAACAAGTATTATCGTGGAGAAGAGCACTGCAATGCTCTTCACATGGAAAAGAAAGTACTACAGGCCGGCTCCACTCCAGCTGTTCGGAGAACAGATCAGATGGGCGGACAGTGTTAAGTACCTGGGACTTACGCTGGACTCAAAACTGACCTGGAGACGACATTGCAACGAAAGACTCAACAAGGCGAGGCAAAGGCTGGGAGTCCTAGGCCCACTGCTTAACAGGCGTAGCGCCCTGTCTACAAGGAACGGTCTGACGCTGTACAAGCAGCTGCTCAGGCCGATCCTCGACTATGCGTGTCCCGCTTGGGGTCACCTGGCGGACACGTATATGAGGAGGATGCAGGCGTTCCAGAGCGTATGTCTGAGGATCATTGTGGGCGCACCTTGGTATGTCCGGAATGAGACTCTTCATCGTGACCTGGATATGCCTACCATCAAGGACCACTTCCGGAAACTGGCGCAGTCTTTCTACGCTAGACTTCCCGGTGCCACCAATCCTCTTATCCAGGGGCTTGGGAACTACGTCATCGACCCTGGTGGGTGCCATCGACGTCCCAAAGCCCTGCTCGGATAAGCGAGATGTGTCAACAGTGGTTTGGGAGGCTCTCACCCAGCCCCCCATAGAGTAGTGTCTCCGCACGTAACTCTAAAAAACCCTTAGTCGGTTTCTCAATTTCTTACCCCCCCTTTCTACCCCAATATTACTAATATTATGTAATCTCTGTTTCTTTGTTTCAGAACTTCGCGAAACGCGACAACCCGTTTTTAAATTTTTGCGAGCCACACGGTGTGACCAATTGGTCGGTACGTGTTGGAACTTGCTCTCGTTCTCCCCTTCTGGAAGCATCGGAGCATGCCTTTTGTCTGTGTCTGTGTCTGTGCTATTTTTTCAGTGGTGACCCACCCTGGGGAACCGCCGTTACGCAAGAGCCGTAATAAATCATCACTATTTTTGGAAAAGAGCATTTTTTTATCGTCGTCACATATCCTTCCCGACTACCCCTTACCTCCCACCGCGACTTCGTGTTGCCGGGACTGTTCCTGCACCTCCCACCGTGACTTCGTGTTGCCGGACGTTCCTTGCCTCCCACCGCGACTCCGTGTTGCCGGGACGTTCCTTGCCTCCCACCGCGACTCCGTGTTGCCGGGACTCTGTCCTCCCACCCTCCAACCTGTTCATCCTTTCCGACGGTGACTCCACGGGATGGATACACCCACCGCGCCGGCAAGGCCCACCGACATAAGACTCTAAAGAAGACGGCGTTTCATCAAACAGTACTCCACCCATGGACCCATCTACTACTGCAGCCACCAGACCTCCGAACGCCAACACTCCGCTCCAGGATCTCCGAGAGTAGATAATTCCTCCCCTCAACTTTCCCCCACATCACCATCCGACCCCCACCTACTCCAATTTCCCCTTTTAGTCCTGAGGGCTACCATTTACACACGCTGACCACCCCAGAACCCGCCTAAGTTTTCTCCCCCATCTCCCTTCCTTACCCCCATCCACTGGACCCACGAGACCGACGCCTGACAACCACCGTCGCCCGGAAACTGGACTTCGACGAGACAAAACCACTCCACGCGAAGCCGCAGTAAATGGGATAACAAGCCTAAGACACTGCTTATGTCTCTGGTGAGTAGAGCCTAAGACACTGTTATGTCTCTGGTGAGTAGAGCCTAAGACACTGTTATGTCTCTGGTGATTAGAGCCTAAGACACTGCTATGTCTCTGGTGAGTAGAGCCTAAGACACTGTTATGTCTCTGGTGAGTAGAGCCTAAGACTACTGTTTAATGTTCTCTGGTGACGTGTAGAGCCTAAGACACTGCCTAATGTCCTCTGGTGAAGTAGAAGCCTAAGACACATGCTATGGCTCTGTCGGTGAGTAGAGCCTAAAGACACTGTTATGTCTCTGGTGAGTAGAGCCTAGGACAACTGTTATGTCTCTGGTGAGTAGAGCCTAAGACACTGCTATGTCTCTGGTGATTAGAGCCTAAGACACTGTTATGTCTCTGGTGAGTAGAGCCTAAGACACTGTTATGTCCTCTGGTGAGTAGAGCCTAAGACACTGCTATGAACTGTGATTAAGCCTAAGGCACTGCTATGTCTCTGGTGATTAGAGCCTAAGACACTGTTATGTCTCTGGTGAGTAGAGCCTAGGACACTGCTATGTAACTGGTGAGTAAAGCCATGTGTCTGGTGGTGGAGATGTAGATTAGTTGTATCCACCTATGATTATAATCGCCACCATGTATGGTCGTATGTCAATTACAAGAAGAGTTCAAACGTACAGTCCCCTGTAAAGGTAATTTACTCCAAATTTCCATCAGATACGCGTACCACACTTTTCTAGATTAGCTGTAGCTAGTATTAGATTATTTTATTTCTTTCCAATTTCTCTCCAATAGGTGTTATTTTTATAATTTTTTCATATTTAGCTCTCATCGAATTTTTTGTGAGACTAAATGCTTAGTGCTACACTTCCCTCTGACACTCTACTCAAGACCCTATATATATAAAAGTTGATCACACTTTGAAGCTGTTTAGTTGCATGATTTGCCGCTATTTGAAAAAGCGTTGTTATCGCTGCGGTTAGTTGTGACGCTTTATAACAGCAACTGTTCAGATTTAAAAGATTTTATTTCTGCACAATGGCTTTACATTTCAAAAATAAAAATATATGTAAGTTTCCAGATTATTTTAAAACTTACGTGTCAATGTCTATACGCCCTCAAATTTCTAGAGACTTTATTGTGAAATAAAAAAATAAAATAAAATTTCTGGTCAAAAGAACTTTAGAAAAATAAAATAATCTAATGTTAGGTTTTGTAAAAATCATTTTTGGCCAAAAGATATTCTACGAGTGTGGATTGTAGTAGATGGTGATTAAAGAATTTTGCAAAAGGGAAGTGTGCAATTTCTTTTTATAATTTAAGATTAGTTTTTCCCTGAATTATTTCCACATTGGTTGATCAATGTTTGCAATAAAAAATAAACTGCTAGATATCAGTTACCACCACTCCTATGTTGTTGGCTACTTGTATGTTTATTTATAATAGTGACTTTTCTACTGCCTTAACTTTAGACATTATCTCTACGCCAAAATATAAAAAAGTTTATTTTTTTAATTGAGGATGGTTCTCTAGAACTAATACAAATAACACACTTCATTTTCTCAAAACACCAAATCATTAAGAAATTGCCCCCACTATAATCATATTTAGGCCTATTTAATACAATTAGGTTTTGTAATATTCAGACATCTCATTATAATCAAAATCCAGATGTAGGGCCTAAACGACAAGTTGTTCATTTGAACACTATTGTTCGAAGCTTAAATTTATTTGCACATGAAAAGCTAGAAAGATTACGTAATTGGGGACGGTGCTCAAAAACCTTACCCATACATATTTACCTTTTAGTTGTTAAATATTAAGAAGTTGTTAATGTTTTATAACATTTCACTCATCAAAATATGTAGAATCGATAGAAACTAAAATTATATTATTCACATTCTATAGTATTTAATAATATCACATTAAATAAATGCAATTATTTATTTAGTTTTTTTAATAGTACTTTCCACAAAAGTATTATATTATTCATAAAGGACTGAAATTGCTCACATCCTGACATGTTAAAGTCTCATAATATGACTACACTATAGATTGGTAGTAGCAATCGATATGTGGCTGCAAGTAATATTACTACATCAATTTAGTTAAATAATATTTAAGGATGATACTATCAACAATTGTCTTGGCGTTTAAGCCAAATAAAGTTTTTTTTAATGTCTACTTGAAGGCTGGAAACAAACCTGGAACCATTGTAAAGACGGTAGTACCAAAGTACTATGCTTTAATCTCATTTTTTAAATAATAAAACGATATTGAAACCTTATAGACTGTGTGCAAGAACGAAAGTAGTAAAAAGGTGATTGGTATTGATTTGCCTTGATATTGAGCCTTATGCAGGAACTTACCCTCTAAGATAGCTAATTAACACCACTCACACTTTAGAATATAAATTGATATTTTTTAAATCCTCTCAAAATACCACTTCTCATCCACTCTTTTGTTTATATCATTCTTTCATTCTGCCTTATCCCTTTATTAAGAAAGAACAATTTTTATATTCAGACAAATTACCCTAAATGCTAGGTACTCATCAGGATTAAATAAAAAATCACCTAAGATGTTATTAGCTAGATGGTAAGACTGAATGCCGCCTTAGTACCCTCATTCATTAATAAATTTCTTAAATAATAATTTATAGACATTTTTATATGATCAAATTCTACCAAACAAATAATTAGCATACGATTTATAACACAGTATTTCACATTTAAATGATATTACATAGATGATCAAATGATTGAGTGTAATTTGTATGCTATCATTTGTTGTGAGCTAATCTTTTTATTCACTGGTTATCACATTTGGGATAAAATAACTACTGTCTAACAGTAAAATGTAAGCTTGGCGGTTCAAACTTCTTTTCAAAATTTAAATTGTGCGTGCGATAGTCCTCAACGACACTAACGCCATTTGGCTTCAATGTCTTATCATTGTAACTAAAGAGTAGCCATACCCGTATATCTTAGACTGTGGTTCTACTGTCTTTTGTCTGCTTTAGACCTAAAGCTACTATCACACGACACTTGCTTGTAGTGATGGGCATAATTGAATGATTTTGAGAAGTAGTAAAGAGTCGGTAATAATCGGATGTTTACTACTTCTAAAAGTAGTTACTAGTTGCTCGTTTTGCTTTGTGCTACTATTCTCTTCACCCTGCTGTCGGATCTCCCAACACGCATTCCTTTGCGTTTGCAGCTTATCAACACTTTTCTATTACTGCATTTAATTCCCTGTGGCAGTGTCAAAGCTCAAAGTACAGCCACAACAAAATACTATACAGAGAATAAGTGAACGCATTTCTCAAATAAGTAGCTCGCAATTAATATAAATACTTTTGCGTACGATTAATAATTAAATAAGGAACATACGTTTCCCTTTGTGTTTAAAAGAGTTGAAATAATTTACCCTTTAATATTTCCTAAACATAAAAATGTATAAGCTTACATTTGTAAAATTATTTCAGTGAATACAATTATAATACGATCTGAATATTACGGCCGAGCAATGTTTTATTAAATACATAAATTATATTATTAGCACCGCGTCTTACTACCCGTTCGGTTATACGCACTTACGCTAATGTGTAATGGTAGGGTGTGTGAGATTAAATGGAGGACCTACAGTTTAACGTGGAATCCGAACCACGGGGGAGGCCTGGCATTCCCCACATTCACAAGATGTCTTGTCAGAGGTGAAATACATAAGAATATATACTTATCTACTTAATAAATTTAAGTCAACGTTAAAAAAATTTATCTCTCAAACCATTCGTGCTATATGCGATTAGTTAGGAAGGTAAAATTTTAAAGAAATGGAAAAGAAGAATCCACGTAGTAATGTAGCAAAATAATCGAATAATTTTGTAATTTTCATTAGAATTATTTTTGGCTGTTATTCGTTTGTAAACTGTACAACCACTTAAACTTTGTATTAAAATTTAGCCTTAGAATCATTCAAATGCGTAAGGTCGACTATTTTTGTAATAATGGGGACTATTTATTGAAAATGAACTTAATAGAAATGAAGACCTGTATAGAGATAGTCTGGAAACATTCATAATCAAAAGGTCGATTTTCCTCAGAACTTCTGGCAAGGTGTGGGTAGGAGAATGAATCGCCAGCTCGCATCAAGTCAGCTATGTTTTCATTCGAATGATTTTTTAATTAGAATGATTTTGAAAGAACGAATGAATCGATTATTCAAATAATCGAATGAATCGATTCTATTCATCCGATTCTGCCCAACACTACTTGCTTGTACTAGAAATCAAGTGTGCTAGCTAGCTCCTAGATATCTGTGTACTAGCTAGTAAAAATGGAAACGGGACTATAGTATTCACACACTACTATTTGGTACTAGGTTCTAGTGCAAATATTTATGGAACGTCAGAGATTAATTTTGGTGCAGAAGCTGCATAATAAAGATATTGAAAATTTTGAGCGGGAGTGTAGTAAAGAAATATGGACACGGGACTGGTTGGGGAAAAATGAAATAATGGTTGTATGATGCTAAATATGTTACATTTGGAGGTTAGTAATATACAATTGGGTGACACAAACGTTAGTATCTACCTAAATTTGTATTCATTTATTTTCAATGTGGTCAGAGGCTCCTAAGCCCATGTGTGTCCATGTACAGTATCCTTGATAACTCCATTCACGGTAGGAATTACTCTCTAAAGGTCTTTTTCCTACCATATAATAGATTTATGGTAGGAAAAAGGCCTTTCAGAAGTCAATTCCTACCGTGAACAGACATTACACAAATGTTCTTTTTTAGGCCTACGCACACTTTATATTCTAAAAATAAAGCCCAAGGTTGGCATGTTATCAAGTTTATTTAGATTAAAATTGGGTCTGGAACACAGTTTGTCGTTTTAGATGACATGTTTTTAAAATTTAAAATTATATATATTAAATATATTGTCATACTGTGGCAATTTGGTAATTATATAAACAAGGTTTTTTAGAATAATTTTCTGCCAACAACAAAGTCACATCCAATGACCATGTTGGCGTCATTTATACCATTTCTCTACACAACAGTCTCAGCGCGCATTTAATGGTTGAATTAACACAGAATAGTGTCGAAACTAGTACGAAAATTAGCGCGTGTTCTATCCTCACAACTTTTATGGTAAGCCGTACTTAAGCCCGTAAACACACGACACTTGCTTATACTAGAAATCAAGTGTTCTAGCTAGCACCTAGATATCTGTATACTAGCTAGTACAATGGAAATGGGACTATAGTATTCACACGCTGCTATTTGGTACTAGGTCCTAGTGCAAATATTTATCGAACGTCAAGATTAATTTTGAGTGCAGCAGCTGCATTAATTACTGATGATGATATCGAAAATTATGAAGGAGCGTAGGAAAAAGAATATAGACACGGGAATGGTTGGGAAAGACGAAATAATGGTCGCAGGATGCTAAATATAATACATTCGAGTAGGTAGGTAATATACATTCGGGTGATACAAACGTTTATATCTCCCTAAATTTGTATTCATTATTTACATTGTGGTCAGAGGTCCCTAAGCCCATGGGTTTTGGACAGTATCCTTGATAAACAAATGTTCTTTTTTAGGCCTACGCACACTTTATATTGTAAAAAAACAAACAAAAAAACACCCAAGGTTGGCATGCTATCAAGTTTATTTAGATTAAAATTGGGTCTGGAACATAGTTTGTCGTTTTAGATGACAGTGTTTTAAATTAAATTTATATATATTAAATATATTGTCATACTGTCCAATTTGGTATTATATAAACAAGGTTGTCTAGAATAATTTTATCCAACAACAAAGTCACATCCAATGACCATGTTGGCGTCATTTATACCATTTATCTACAAAACATTTTCAGCGCACATGATTGGGGAATTACACAGACTGGTGTCGAAACTAGTACGAAAATAGCACGTGTTCTATCCTCACAATAGTATGGTAGCCAGTACCAAGTGCAGAACCAGTATACTTTTCTGATTCACATGACACTAGATGATGACGTGCTAGCTAGTGCTAGCTAGCACACTGGTTTTCAAGTACGAGCTAGTGTCGTGTGATACGGACTTGAGTGGCAGAAACCAGTAACTTTTCTGATTCACACGACGCTAGATGATAAAGTACTAGCTAGTTTTAGCTACCATACTGGATTTCAGGTACGAGCTAGTGTCGTGTGATACGGTTTAAGTTTTTGTTCATGGCGCTTTTTATGAGATATTTTGGAACTAATTATCGAACCTATCACTAGAAGTTTGACACTACAATTTTGTTTAGTGTCTTTATTTTTCATGTATTGGCTAAGTACGGTTAGTTTATTGTGGTTGTGGCGTACTTCTGGGAGCTGTGGATTTATCATCATATTTGTTTTGAAAATTTGTTGAGAAAAGTTGTTTTAAATATTATCATTAGTTTTATAAATGTTTTAATAATCTTAAAATATGCCGTAATGTTTCTAAGTATAAAAAAGTTAATTTAAGGATATAAATACACTCTTAAGAAATTAATATTATTTTTGTTGGTCATCCTGACTAGCAAAAACGGAAAGAAACAAAAAAAAAACAATGACTGTGTAAACTGAAAGCGCGTCGTATGTTTGATTGTGTTCTAAGCTGGTTATTTCGTGATAGTCGCCATCATTTTTTGGTACAAGTTTATTTTCTGAATTAATTACAAAAACATGGGTGCTGTTTATATTCGTTGACTTTTCTCAATCAAAATTCATATGCTCTAATTCGACACCACATATTTGGGGTAGGAGGGGATTTGACATAAAACAACATCAAAGGGCATTTAATTTAGAAATATTTAAAAACGCTGATTATTTATAACTTTTCTAAAAGTTATAACTAAAATTTGTAATTAGGCCCCATTGTATAGTTGTTAGCATACCGCCTGGGTCTTTGCTTCTTCCATCTTATTTCTTGTATTAATATACTTGCCCTAGTTGATTTATTGTAATTTGTTGGCCTACCACTTTCTCTGAAGATTGGACTGGTATCATTTTACTAGATTACTTTATTTGAATGTATAAACAATCAAAATAGCACCTTGGATTATTTTAGATTATTAATAGGTACTTTGACATCTGCAAAAAAAACAAACTTATGTTTAGTTTAATTGTAATTAATTTAGCAAACAAGTTCACACTCGCGTGTCATTAGCGTTTTCACTCCTATTAAAATAGATTAAAAGTAACATCCTGTACTAATCCTTTAAAGTAGTGCAGCCAACACTACACTAATGTCAGTTTGAACACTAGACACTAATAATTGAGTGAATAGACAGAACTAAACCTTTTTATAGGATCTCTCATTGGAATTCCAAGAGGAAAAGAAAAACAAAGTGGAAGACGTAATTATGTTTGGAGAAGGATGAACTGTTGGCTCAAGTCGAGGGAAAACATTTTGGGTGCATCAGGGGTGGGTGTTAGATGTTCCATCCAGCTCCCTCTTTATCGACGTCATTTATATCCTCACCCTCTAAATCAAATGGGCAGTTTTGTGGGGCCGGGGTGAAAATTAGAAGCATTTATTACCTATTTATGTTCTATATTTTAAATACTTTTCAAAATTAGGGACAGGCCATGCCAGATATTGACAAATTTTTATTTACAATATGAATGCTTATAATTTAAAAAACTTTCATATATCTACTTTTTTTGATTAAATAAGTTTAGTGTCTGATGTAAACACACAACGCCGACAAATACACGCACATTTACATTTATTATTCGAATTAACTGTGAGTTGTAAAGACCTAGACTTTTTATGACATAGTATACACAATATAAATACACAAACTTCCCTTAAAATACTAAATATCAAGCCTACAGCAATAACATAAAAAATTATGTCGGGTGTAATTTGTCTGAAAGTGTCGGCTACACCTAAAATCTGCCTTTATACCGATATTGTTGAAATGCTTATTATTGCTCGGATAGCTCTGGGAGGGTTTTGTTTAGTTAAAACCCTCCTTTTCCGTTGGTTTTTTTTCCCTTCTCGCAACAAAAAAGGTTTCTTCAATTTAAAAAATGTTTGTGAAAGACCACATTCTTTCAATTTTAAATATCTTCCTGATATGGAGTATTTGGTTGACTGTAGTATCATCCATTTCCTTCAAAAGTGCTCATTGTTCTCTTTATCACAACCTGGAATATGATTGCTATCATACTTTATCAAACAACACACACCATGCACTCGTAAACCTACACACTACAGCCCACGCCCAAAAGTAAGCTAGTCACTACCTGTCAAACCCAATCATCTAAACCTTATCTATCAATACCATGGCGGACTATCGACTAAAACCAGTAGCTATCACTACCATGGGACTATCACCCTAAACCAGTAGCTATCACTACCATGGCGACTATCGACTAAACCAGTAGCTATCACTACCATGGCGACTATCGCTAAACCAGTAGCTATCACACCATGGCGACTACGAGCTAAACCAGTAGCTATCACTACCATGGCGACTATCGCTAAACCAGTAGCTTCACTACCATGCGACTATCGACTAAACCATAGCTATCACTACCATGGGACTATCGACTAAACCAGTAGCTATCACTACCATGGGACTATCGAACTAAACCAGTAGCTATCACTACCATGGGACTATCAACAAACCATAGCTATCACTACCATGGGACTATCACTAAACCAGTAGCTATCACTACCATGGCTGACTATCGACTAAACCAGTAGCTATCACTACCATGCGACTATCGACTAAACCAGTAGCTATCAAAAACCAGGGGGACTACCAAACCAGACTATCACTACCTTGGGACTATCACTAAACCATAGCTATCACTACCATGCGACTTTTGGCTAAACCTAGCTATCACTACCGCGACATCCAAAACCCCAGTACTATCACTACCATGGGACTATCACTAAACCAGTAGCTATCACTACCATGGGATTTCACAAACCAGACATCATCCCGGGACTATCACAAACCATACTACATTACCATGGGGACTATCCAAACCAGTAGCTATCACTCCCATGGTGACTATCACTAACCAGTAGCTATCACTACCAGGGCGACATGGGCTAAACCATAGCATCACTACGGCGACATAAAACTAAACCATACTATCACTCCATGGCGACTATCACTAAACCATAGCTATCACTACCATGGGACTATAAACTAAACCAGTACCATCACTCCATGGCGACTATCACTAAACCAGTAGCTATCACTACCATGACGACTATCACAAAACCCAGTAGCTATCACTACCATGGCCTACACTAAACCAGTAGCCATCACTACCTGGCGACTATTAGCTAAACCATAGCTATCACTACTATGGCACTATCAGCAAAACCGTAGCTTTTAGAACACTTGTGTATTTCGGGGGCAAGCACAGCTCATATTTTTAGGTAAGCCATTCTTTTAAATTTAAAGGCGTAATTTTGGGTAAAAAAAAGTGAATTTATTTTTAAAAACAGAAAAAACTCAAAAAAACCAAAATTGGGAAAAGAAAATATAAATTTGGGGTTTTTCAATTTTTAACTTAATTTTTTTCAATTCAATTGGGCCAAATTATCCATTAAAAATCTGATTTATTCTTAAAAAGCACCAAAACTGTACAACATAATAATAAAAAGTATCATAATAAAACGCCAAAACGGGAACTTGAGAAGGGCCCCGGCGCAGGTGAGGTGTGGGCCGTCCAGGGCACTTTTCTCCATGTGTGGATACTTGCAACTCATACTCATCCCTCTCCCTAAGGTGCGCAGAGAAAGAAACCCCAAACCTACATCGATGAAAGCATCAAAAAGTTCCTGTTGAGATCGTACTACGGCCAGCCAGAAAAAGAAAGGAACGTTTTAAGAGCCGACACTCAAATGACATCTACCCGGGGAGTGTTTTGGTTTCAAAAAAAGGACTTCTTGGAAATTTCATTAGACGAGGGAAAACAAAACCACTTTCTTGTGATCTTTTGGCCACACAGCAGGGGATATCATGTTAACATTTTTAACACCCTTGATAAAAAATAAAAACTTGGCAAATTTCCCGATTATTCCCTATTCTAATGCCGACAAATAAAATGTTGCGCTGTTTGGTTATTTCAATATTATTTAAAGTTTACAAATGTTTAAATTTGAAGTAGGCCTGCCTGTAATGCTAATGAGGTTTTTACCTTTTAAATTCTGGCCGGGGGGGGGAACCACGCCCCCTAACCAAC
>JBCFYV010003443.1:0-27725 GCA_039000515.1 Timema cristinae
TCCAACTGCAGTACAAGTTTTTCTAATCAGCAAAATAAACAAAACCCTAAAAGAATAGAAGATATCAAAGTATCACATTTGTGATAGATTTCAAAAAAATCAATTATCTCAAACAGGTTATAATATTGATAGCAATCATCAAACCCTCAAATCAGAGAAAAAAAATTTTAGGCAAAATTATATAAAATTATTATCAAACACCAGAACAAAAAAAGATATCACATTCTAGAAAGATATCAACAAAAAGGAAACCCAAAGGCCCTTTTGGGGGCAAATAAATTCAAGTATAGAAAATTTTAATAGCAATAAAAAGCAGGTCCCCAGATTAACAACCAATCAAATACATTAACCCCCAAATTTTAATTTTTTGATCCACCACTTTCAGGGACACCCAAATTTAAATGATAAGGCTCACGAAAATATTCGATCAAGAGGCAGTCAAAAAAGCATTTAAATTTCGGATCTTTTAAAAATGTAAAAATCAGAAATTTAACTAAAAAATTTAAATCTTAATAAGTAAAATAAAGCTAACGATAATTTTTTAAGTCATAGTAAGAAATTTAAACGTATAAGTTCTAAGTAAAAAAAAAGGGTAAGAAAGTGTCAAACCTCAAATATAAATGGTAAGGAATCCATTAACAACCGCAATAGAGGAGAAAAAACTAATCCTTTTGTAAAAGAAAAAAGGGTTCTATTGTTAATTGTACCACTTACTTATAGACCCTAAAACAAGTCAAGTTGTAAAAATTCTTTTGTTTTTCTACGACTCCCAAAACAAATTTAAAGGTTAAAAAAATTTTATTGTTTAAAGACGAGAGGAATTAGTAAAGGGACAGTTCCCTGAAGGGAGGACAGAATAAATATAATAATAATAATAATAATAATTTCTTTATGAATAAGAGTCAAACCCAGTATATATACAGACATGAAATCAAGTTTAAAAAATATAAATTCTGTACGACTCATATCAATTTTCATTTGGATTTAAAAATATTACCGGAAATTATATTATAAAAAAGGAGAACAAAAATAGGTAGGGGGGGCATGATCCCTCGGGAAGCAAGCAAGGGAAATATCAGATATAAAAGTAGGTTGAAGGGTATTGTTACATTTTTCAACTAGTTAAGTTTTATGTGAGTAAATTCAAAGAAAATTTTAAGTTTATAAGAATTTAAATAGTTATCAGTTTAAGAAAAAGGAAGTTATATCAATTAATAGACGGATCTTGGAAATCAGAATAAATATTATATTTCACCAATGGTGAATTTTGTCAATGATAATTAAGATATGAAACTTAATATTTGTATATCCCCCTGCGGGACGGGGTTTAGAATAGTCCGCAGTAACCCCTGCTTGTCGTAAGAGGCGACTAAAAGGGGAGGCATCTGTGCAGGATGTACTCGTGCAGGACAACCCTATCCTACATCTTTCCTTTCACTTACTTTTTTTCCCCCTCTTTTCCTTCTCTTTCTATTTTCCTTCTTCCACCTTCTCTTTCCTTAATTCTTCCTTCCTTCTTTCTTCCCTTCCCCTGCCGTTAAATCCTGCACGAGACCTTTGGCCCCTCTGTTGACGACCTTGGCATCTAACACGGTTCTCCTCGGGTTAATATTGGATACCACCGCTTTGAGCTCCTGAGTGAAAGTGCGCCGTTGTAATATGTTGGTAGAAGGGCCTTAGGGATGACAACCGGGTACCCTACCATGAGAAAAGACCGGTTACGTTCATGAGGGTTCCGGACGTAAAATTAGCGTTTTCCCTGCATACACTTGCGGCGGTGACCTCTCTTCGGCGATGCTCCATATGAAGGTTGTCATGTCTAGCGTCGTATGGAGCCTCTCGTCGGAAGAGTTAACAGGGCCCTATGTGGTAAAACCAACTGGGATCAACCTGGGTCTACGATCCGAGTACTTTTGCAGGTTGTCCTCCAACTCATGATTTGAGTCTCTTGTCACAGCTGACACCTTACTGTCCGCTGAAACCGAACTGCCAAGTTCCGCTGGCATCTCACTGCCCCCCCCTCCCAGGGCCGTATTAATGATAAGAGGCGGAAACAGGTAAGGCCGTCCAGCCCTGTTTTGATAAAAAGCCAGGAAGTGGTGAGGCCCAGCCCCGCTTCCTGGTGATGTCTCGAGTAGATGAAAGTGAAGATCTGAAACGTGTCAGCCCATTTATCCTCGAAGAAGTGATAAATGGAGCAGCAAAATCTGACGTTTTAATAAGGAAAGTGCGTGATGGCACCATTATGATTCAGACTATGACCGACACACAATCCTCAAATATTATAGCGATCTCCGAAATACCGTTGAGTAATACGGCAAATATACAGGTGAAGGTGGAGCCCCACAGATTCCTCAATGTTTTGCAAGGGAGTGGTCACTTGTTATGACCTCGACTGCGTGAGCATTGAGGGATCTGTGAGGAGCTTCCCCCCCCAGCATGTCACCGAAGTGTACCGTATTGTCACAAAAAAGAATGGACAAGAAAAGAAGACGGATACGTATATCCTTAAATTTGCGACTCCTACCCTTCCGAAGGAGGTCCGAGCAGGCTTCCACGTGCTCAGGGTCCGGCCGTATGTCCCTAACCCTCGGCGCTGTTTTCAGTGCCAGGAATTTGGCCATACGAAACTGCGATGCCGTGGTAAGCCAACCTGTGCGGATTGTGGACAGGAGGCTCACGAAACACCATGCGAGTCTCCTAATACTGCGTCAACTGCAAGGGTCCGCATTCCGCCTGGTCTCGGGCCTGTCCAAAATGGAAGGTAGAGAAGAAAGTCCTGGAGATACAATCTGAAAAGAAGATCTCATATGCCCAGGCACGCAAGTAATACGTATCGAGTCAAAAATCCGGTATTTCAAACTTCATATAGCCGGATTGTCAGTCAAAATATAAACTGCCCCAACTGCCATTGCGCAGTTAATCTTGCTAAGGAGCCAACGCGACCAATGCCCTTGGTCTATTCTCGAGACACTTATGTTGATTCCGCGCCAACTTCTGTGGCGCCAAAATTTTTAAATGAGGCCAAACCGCCACAACGGTCGTCCTCCCCCACCTATACCACCGAGGAGACCTCGAGGAACTTCCCCGAGCCCACCTAGGGGAACCCCCCCGAGCTCACCCCGGTTCCAACTCGGGAAATTCCCCCGGGCCCACCTCGGGGGTACTAAAACAAGGGCGACCGTTGTTGAGCCTCTCACACCCACATCTGTGCTTCCGGAGGTGGGGACGAGTTGCGGAACAGGTGAGGCCGCTTAAGGCGAGTCCCACTGGTGTCTTCAAGAAGGACCAGCGAGAGACCGCCGAAAAAAATTATATAAAAAAGCGTCAAAGGCCTTAAAACCTTCGAACAAGAATCCCACTCCAAAATAAACCGAAGCCTCTCCTGAAGCGAGAGGTACAGGAGAGACTGGGAAAGGCAAGAGGTCCTAAAAATAATCTCAACAAATTTTTATTCTTAAAGGATAGTGAAATGGATTGCGAGGATAACTAAATTTCATACTCATAACTTATGTCATTATTATTATTATTATTGTGGTTTGGAGGCCCATCGACACATCGAGGTCATTAGGGCCTTGAAATATATTTAAAACATAATAAAATCACCATAGGGGAGAGATATAATCATTCACCACCTGAGACACTCCATAGGAGTGCTCAAATGGCCTCAAAGTACAATTGAGTGAAACAACCTGCTAAAAAAAACCACAGGTGTATCACTCTAAGAAAAAACAAAACAAACATATTAAAACAATATATTAGTTAAAAAGACAAAACTAACGTGTTAAAACAATTATTTTATTAAAGTTTGTTAAAATGGATAAAACGACAAGACAAACACATTAAAGTATACTAAAATGTTAAAAAGGGTCTCAAAATGAGATAAAATCCAGATGAGCCACTTTATAAAAGTGACTCAAATGGCACTAAAAAGATTCGCCTGGCGTATAAAATGGAGTAAACAAATAACTCCTTTAGCGCTGTCGCGTAATAAAAAACGAAGGTCACCTTTAAAATCAAGGGCCAGGCGAATAGGGGCATATCTGCGACACTCCACCAAAATGTGGTGCACACTAAGGGGAGCATCGCAAAATTCACACACTGGAGGTGGATCCCCTCTGAGTAAAAATCCGTGGGTTAGAAATGTATGCCCGACGCGGAGTCTCGTCACGATGACCTCCTCTCTTCTAGACTTGCGTATAGAAGAGGGCCATCGCGACACACCGTCCCTGATGGACCGCAGCTTGTTCTGAGCAGGGGTCGAGACCCACTGCTCGTGCCAGGTGCGTAAGACTCCACGCCGAACATAACCCTTTAGATCTAAAGACAGGACACCCAGACTCGCCTCCGGAGGCAGGCGTGCTGCCTCCATGGCTGCCTGGTCCGCCAGTTCATTTCCTGGAAGACCAGCGTGATCAGGAATCCAGCAAAAGGCGAGCCGGGTGCTTAATGAATCAATTTTTAAAATTTGCTCCCAAATAAAGTTCTGATGAAAATATCATCAATTCCTAAATCTCTAAAACCTGCAATTTCCAAGAGAAAACAGTTTGCTGCAAATGTAACTGACCCCAGTTATATCGAGGATAAAAGGAAGAAGAATGCAGCAACAGCTGAAAGGAAAGAAAAATTAACTACAAATAAGAAAAAAAAAAAATTCTAACAGAATTTAAAAAAATAATTAAAAATGAAAAAATTGAAGAGAGAATTGAACTAAAACTTAGTGTGTGTAGGCTTTAAAGGCACTGAACAATTAAAATGTAGGTCCTCTAGGCCTAAAACCACGGCAGGGAGCTAAAAAGCGTATAAAATATGACTCATCCCCCTCATCTGAAGGACCACGATGAACCTGTGCTATTATCAGAGGATGAGAATAGTGAAGACTACAAACGAAGATGAGTGTGTTGAATGTTTCGAGCTTTACTCCAAGACCAAATCTCAATCAGACTGGATTAGGTGCACTAACTGCTTGAGATGGCTCCATGAAAGCTGCTCCATCTATAAACAAAAAGTGTGCTTCGTGTGGTAGATTGAAAAATAAGAGGCAGGCTAAAAGTGCATCCACTTTAAAAATGCTATGCATGGCCCTAGTTAAACAAATTGTGTTTCCATTCCATAGGCAAGTAGATTTTAAACTTAGGCTAGTGCCTAATATTCTCTTCAGTTTTGATATGAAGTGCTTATATTATTTTTCTGAAAAGTAATTTTAATTATAAAATAAATTTTGACAATTATTCTTCATGATATATTATAACTGTACAGTAGATTAAAAAAATAACAAATACGGCATCTCTTCTTTGCACAACATTTTTTAAGCATTACATTTCATAGTACCATCTCTCCTACCCTTCTGTGCCATCTCCCCTACCTGTTAGGAGAGATGGAACAAATGTATACTTTGAGAATTTTCCTCATCAAGCTATAAAAACACTTTTTCCTCTAGTTTAGGGTTCACGATGGTAACAGACATCCTAATTAACTTATATTTGTATTGAGTGCCACTTATTAATAAATAATATTTTTTTATCAATTTTTCTTGAATTGTGTGCCATCTTCCTCGAGTTACCTTAGTTATTTGTATAGTGGTTTGTTTGGTGTAATCTGCTGTAAGTACATTATTCAACATTTTTCAACCCCTTTAAAAGCTGTGCCCCGGGATGTAAATCAACTATAATTCCATTAAAAAAATCCTTTTTCGAATTCCCCCAGTGATAAACGCAGAAAAAATGGATTCGGTCCATTCACAGAGACAATTTTACCCTTCCCGTATCGGTCGTTGTGTAGATCTTTTAGGGAATCAGTTTTTATTAGAGAAGACCCATAAAAAGGCCCGATGGCACTTTTTAATTGTAGAAGAGACAACCTAGATTAAAAAGGGGTTCAACCCAACAATTTTAAACATTTTACCCTCATATTTGTCTAAGACCCTTCCAAAAAAAAAAAAAAAAAAAAAGGGCCCCAAAAGAAAAAACCCAAAATTTAAAAATTCTTAAAAAACAAAAGAAATTAAAATGTGGGAAAAAATATAAAAAATTTGCTGATTTTGTTTAAAATTTTTTAAAAACCAAAACAAGAACAGGGTTTAATCTTAAATGAATAAAAAAAATTTTAAAACTAACCTTCCAAAAAAGGATCCCATTATTGAATTTCTGATAAAAAAAATAAGTTATGGAAATAAGTGTTTTAAAAAGATGTAAAGAAAGAACATAATGTTTTGACTATGGGTCGTAATGATCCATGTAGATTGTGTAAAAGTTAATATTAAACTGGGGCTTCAAAATTTGATTTCTCAAGGAAAAAAATTTTTAAAAAAAATGTTTAAATCCACATGTGTTCCCCTTTCAAGAAATATTATATAAATGCCATTTTGGAAAATATTAGCGATGGGATAAATCAAAACTGGTTTAAATTGGGAACAGCTAGGCCAATTTTGTAGCAAATACTCGGTATTCAACAAATGTTTGGGGGCATTACTTTTTTTTTTTACATCCCCTGGGGGTTACTAGCTTTAGAAACGTAAATACTAACTCTGCCTCACCAAAAATTTTTTAGATATTTCAAAATGAAGTTGGGTCTGGAAATCAGGAAAAAAAAAAAAAAACAAGGTTCTTCCCTAAAAAAAAAAGAAAATCTATTAGAAAGCAGTGAATTTTTGTAAAATTTTAGTTGATGAGGTTAGTACGACCCGAGTTACTTACAAAGGCGGGAAAATTAAGGGGGGGGTGAAAAAGGGGGGAGGCCCTCAGGTTGCCGAATGTTAAAATTTTTTATGATTTCCTCCAAAACATCCAATTACAAAGACGTTTTGGGGCCCTTTCCCCCAAATTCATATGAATGGCGAAGACCCTTAGTTTTTTGGTTTTTAAATTTTCAAAAGGTTTCGAGTAGTTGCTTTATATCGGAAAAAAAAGGGGTGAAAAGAAAATTTTTTTTGGGGATTTTTTGTTTTTTTGTGGGGGGGGGGGGGGGGGGGGGGGGAAGCACTTTTTTTCACAAACCCTTACAACGAAGCAGACAAGGTATTTTTTTATTTGACACGTGCTTTTTTAAATGTTTTCGAAACAATTGGCAACCCCAAAAGATACAAACCAAGCCTTAAATTTCTGCCCGGGTCCTACAAAGCAAATATCAGTCCGAATCGGAATTATCTAAAATAAATTTCCCGCAAAACAGAATGTGTCCCCCAAAACTCTTAAAACCGCATAGGAGGGGAACCCCAAGAACCCCCAGTAAATTTGGGGCCCCAAGTTTAAAAAGAAAAGTTTTTACCCAGTAATTTTGAAAGGAAAACGTAATTTTAGTCACTGGCATTTTGATAAAAAAAAAAATTGCTCCCAAAAAAATATTGGAGGGAACATAACGGTACTTTAATTTTTTTTAGTCATATTAATTGGGGAAAACCCTTGTAATACTAAAAGTAAATTTTCGGGATTGTTTTAAAAAAGATGAAAAAGAAGCCGTCACTTGACCACTGGGAAAAAAAAATTACATTTCTTAAGTTAGTAGTTTTGGGTTAAAACAAGGGGCTTCTTTGTTTTTTGAGAAAATAAGATAGAGGTTCTTTGGGGGAAACTGAGCGCAAACTAAAATTTTTTTCACACACACAACCCTACAATGATAGAGATGTTTTAAATACCCAGAAAGTTACAAATTATTTTTTTTTGGGGAAAAATTTTAGAAAGTAAGATAAGAGTCAGGTTAGTCAATACCGCCAGATGGTGGGGAAAAATTCCAAATAAGTGTGAGGAAATTTGGAATCAGAAAGAAAAAAAAAACCATATCTCGTTAAAAATCAATCTACAAAGGGGGAGAGTTCCCCCTCAAAGTTTAAAATTTAGAAAAGATAAGAAAGAGACGACAAGGAACAAAAAAGTGTGTTTTGGCAGCTGTTAATGTTTTGAAGTTAAAAACTTAGAAACTTCAAAAAAGAACTAAGACCTGTATACATAGCGGTTTTCGCTGTTCACAAGATCGAAAAACTTAAAACTGTACATGTGAAGAATGTTAGGGGTATAGTGTGTTATTTTCGGAGAAATGTTGTGCAAAAAAAAACCCCCAATTTTAAAGTTTATTTATAGAGGGGTTTTTAAAAAACCAAGCCCGAACTTGTGCATTTTTAAGTAACTTTTTTAAAATTATTAAAAGTTTAACAACCCCCTTGCAAAAAAAATGTTTTTTTGGGAAAAGAAGTCTCAAAAACATGTTTTTTAGCAATGAACTTGCTAAAGAAAAAAAAACTTGTGTTCATCTATTTTTTTGAATGTAAATCACCTCATTTTATATTGAAAAAAGGGGGGTTTCAATTTTTTTTAATATCCTTCTAATAATTCACCAAAGTTATAAAAAAAATTAACAAAAAAAAAAGAAAAAAGAAAAGTTAAAAAGTTGTCGGATAAAAATTTTTCTAGTGTTTGGTAAAAAAAAAAATGGTTAACTGTGATGAAGAGAAAAAATTAGCTTATTTTTTTTTTAATATTTGGGGGGTGATGAGCAGAAAAAACAGAAGCGCTAAGCTTTTGTAAATTAAAAAGTCTTCCCTTGGTAAGTTTAATTAAAACCTATATTATTTTATTTTTCTTTTGTGTTTTGTTTAGTGATTTTTATTCTGATGTTTTTTTAAAAAGTAGGAAATTAAAAAGAATTTAATTGAATTTTTTTAGCAAGTGGTGAAAATAATATTTCCGGTGTTTGATTGGCCCCAAAAAAAAATTTTAAAAATATCATGCGGACATCCCCTTTTTTTATAGTTTTAATTTTTATTGCTTAAAAAAAATTTTTTGTTGATGAAACTGAAAAAATGAAAAACCCCAAAAAGCCTAGAAAAAATTACACAAAGATTCTCAATTAAAAAAATAGGTAGCCGACACGATATTGGGAAATGGTTTTTATAAATTATATCTGTAAATGTATTTGCTTTGAAGTTCTTTTTACAGTATTTAATTTGATGGTTTGGGGCAGGTTATATAAAAATTAAACCAATTCATATTATATTCAGTAAGAATGCTGCATAAAACGCTATACCCAAAATAACCCTAAGCGTAACATTACTTGAAAAAATAAAGTTTTAGTTGGTCGTCACGAGTGAACCCGGCAAAACTAATGGAGCGAGGGGACCTCCCCCCTCTCTATGGAGTCACCCCAGTAGTATGCAGGCCCGTAGTAGCGGGCCCCCCGGTAAACCCACAGTCTGACAATTTGACCAAAGCTTAAAAAAGTAGGGGTTTTTTTTTTGAAGGAAAATACTTTTTAACCCTTTTTTAGGTTTAAATTTCCCAAACCTAATTTTTGTGTAAAAAAGCACAAAGCGGGGTCCAAAAGGGGAAAATTCAATTGTCTATCCAAACTTTTTAATGTGCAGGGGCCTAAACCCTAAGTCGAGAATTTTTGCCAAAAAGCTTGAGGGAAGTACGGGATTTTTTTTTGGGGAAAATTCTCCTTTACACGTTTTTTTAAGGAAAACATTTTTTTTAAAACTAATATTTTAAAAAGAGCACAGGGGGGGCCCTGATGGGAAAATTCAATTTTTTTCTATCCAAACATAAAGTGTGATGGCCTAAACCCTACAAATTGGAAATTTGCCAAAAGTTGAGGAAGTAAAGGATTTTTTTCAAAAAAACCCTTTCCCCCCCCTTTTTTTTTAAGGCGCTACGTTTCTAAAAATAATTTGGCAAGAGCACAGCCGGGGGCCCGTAGGAAATTCAATTTCTGAACATTATTTTTGAATATGTTACAATTGGACCCCCCCGTTTTGACATGGACGCAGAATCGTAAAAAATCATACTCACGCCCCATATTACATCAAAATTAGATCCATACAATAGTAATCTTCTTGTTGTAGTTCATGTAGGTTGTAAAACAAAATTTTAACCAATGCTGGGAATATATTTCACTACCAAATCCAATTCTATGTTAATGTTTGTAGTGTACTCAAAAATATTTTTCCTGTTAGTTAGCTGATGGGGGGCCTCCCCCGGACGAATAACTGAGAGTGGGGCAAGCTTTTTTCAATGTCCCGCGCCTTACTTGCAACTGGGTAAAAAAGAGTCTAAAACTTTGACGACGATGGGGTAAAATACGATTCTGACCTCTGGGGGTTAAATAGAACCACTATAAACATGGAAGATTAAAAAAAACCCGGGAATTTTTGATGCCCTTGTAAATTTATTTTGACTAAATCAAGAATCTTGACGTCCCTGGTGTTAATGGTATCCCCCTCCCCTTTCTGTGCAAAAAAACCCCAATAACGGCTGCGTATGTAGGCCATATCGACTATTTACGATCAACGATCGACGCAGGCCATTGTCATGGCCCGGGGAAAGGGGTGGAGAAACTTGTAAAATGTATCAAAATGTCGCTTAGACGAGTGGAGTAAGGGGTTTAACTTCTTTTTCGACTCAAAAAATTTTTGTATAAATATTTAATATTCAGTTTAAAATTAACGTTTAAAAATTAGATCGCAATTTTTCTAAATCTCTACCTTTTATATGTCGCCATCGGGGTGGAAATTTGCTTATATATTTCTCTGTAATTCCTCAGTTATGTGCTATTAAAGTTTGAAATTTTTTTATAAAATTGTTTGGAATTGTGAGTATTTAACCTTTTTCTGACTAAAAAACTTTCATTTTTTAAAATTTTTTTTGAATTAACGTAACGTGGTAACATTTCTGTTGGGGAATTTGAACTAGGATGTTTAATCTTTTGCCCCTTTTTTAAATTTTTATTCTTAACGTAAGTTCTTTTTGAAAAGTTAAATCTTGTTTTTTCAGGGGAATGTTTTTCCATATTATGATCAGGTTCAGTATTCCGCGGGTTTTTCAATGTCGTAGCCAGATAGCCCCCCCGGGGGTTTGGGACTATGCTGTACCAAAAATTTCGTGTTGTTAAATTTCAGCATATTGTTTTTGATTAAAAATAACAAATTTATCTTCGTTTTCTGTGATAACAAATTTTCGAAAAGTTTTTTAAGGTGCCCATTAGGCCTTCTTTTCTTTTTATAATTTTTGTTGTTGCCACAAATAACTCTAAATGATGTTTTGGTTTTTAAATTTTTTTCAGTAAATATACTGCGTTAATGGTTGTGTCGCCGAGTAATTTTTCCCAAAAAAACTCATATGAATAAAGAGACCATGTATTGTTATCCGCGCTCTTGTTATTTAAATTTAATCCTTTTTCAATTGTTCTCTTTTATTTTCGTAATTTCCTTGAAAATTTACCTTTGATTTCTCTCTCCATTTTTTATTTTTTGGCCGGTTATTAGGATTGAAGAGGGGGCAAACCTATCCAAAAATATAATGTGCAAAGATAGACCTACAAGATTTACAATTTGATCAAGCTGGTTTGTCATACCCCAGTAATTAGGGGTTATTTCCCCTAAAAAAAATCGCTTATGTACTCTAGGGGTTTAATATTTTTAAAAATTCCCTGCACCTCGGATATTAGGTAATTTTTGTCATAAAAACACTTTAGATGCTTCTAAAATTTTTTGTCTTTTTAGACTTTTTTCTAGATTCCCGGCTTTGAGTGTGAGCCCACCAAAACCCCCTCTAAATTTTTGGCGGCTGCGGCCTTGAATTTACCTGAAATTACTTTTTTAAATTTTACAGGCAGTGGTCTTTTGGTTGGGCTCTGTGTTCCGGCCCAAACCCTTGTCAGTCAACCGGGACTGAAAAACCTACCCCATCTGGGAGAGCAGGATTGCTGATGATTGGCGGAACGATTTAAAAGGGGGAAAACTTGTTTTTGGCTTTTATAGTCAATATTTTAATACGTAGTTGAGAGTGGATTTTTCATTTAATCCTATGCAATAAACATAAGAAATTTGACCATAGTATTTGTATGGTTTCATAAGATTTAATATCAATTGATTAATTTCCCCCAAAAATATAGTCCCAAAAATAGAACCAGTATTTTATGACATCTTTCAGCGACTTGTAACCTTAAATATCAAGTGAGTTGTATCCTTGATTTGTGAATTAGATCATAGACAGTACATTCCCACATATATTAGGGTTGCTACTAAATTTTATGAAAAAACAACAAAATTAAATTTTTTACAAGTCAAGGAATTACCAAACGTTTTAGAGGGAGTTTGGCTAGATAATTGTTTACTGGACAGTGGTTCTCAAACTGTTGCTCTTAAAGAACCCTTGGGGTGTTAAGATAAACTGCTCCCCCTTGTACACTGGATAAAACCCTAATAAAAATTAAGACTTCACTCCAGTAGCCTATAACCAGTTTTAAACAACTTTCCGGGGTGGGGGGGGTTCAAGGTTTACAGTCTGCACTTCCCCTAGCGCACTAACCATCCCTACCAACACTAACCATAAAATCGGATTGTTAATTATGTTGAATCAAAAATTTGTTCCCTACAGTATTCATATATTCTTGTTTATCGAGTACCCCAGTTTTAGTTCCACGAACCTGGGGGGCACCGTACCCATTTTTGAAAAACCATTGTTAAAGGGACCATCGGTATTCGACCTAACCTTAATAATGTGACCCGCCTCAATGGCGTGTTAGCAAGCGCTTGCGTGTTGAGCTCGACTGGTAAGGAGGGGAAAATCGAGGTTCGAATCTCGGTCGTGTGAAGGGGGGGGGGGGTCCTAAATGATTTTCCACTCCCTCCACGCAAATGGGGGTTCATTACCTCTAATTCAACCTTCCCAATTCCTAATCCTTTAGTGTAATTAGTACTTAAAGCGTATAACCCGAACGGGTAAAAGACGCGGTGCTAAATATAAATACCAACAATGTGGGTTATATTAACAGAGATCAAATGTGTTATACTTAATAAAATTATTTTATTATTATTGTTTAACGGCCCTCGACAATCAGGTCATTAGGGCCTTGAAATAAAATTTTAAAAAAATAATAAAATCCCCATAGGGAAAGAGATAAAACATTCCCATCTGGACACTCCATAGGAGTGCCAAATGGGCTCTTGGTATAAATTAAGTGATACACTGCAAAAAAAAAACCCCAAGTGTATCACTCCAATAAAAAGACAAACAAAATATTAAAATATAACACGTTAAAAGGACAAAACATTTAAAATGATAAACGTTAAAAAAAACAAAACAACATGTTAAATTGTAATAAAACTGTTAAAAAGATCTCAATATGAGATATTATCCAAAAGAGCCACTTTAAAAAGTGACTCAAATGGCATTAAAAAAGATCCGCTGGCGTATAAAACGGAGTAAAAAAATAACTCCATCCGCCCCTATCGCGTAATAAAAAACGTAAGTCACCTTAAAATAAGAGCCAACGGATGGGGCTAGTTTGCGAACTCACCAAAATGTATGCACACTAAGGGGAGACACAAAACTACACACTGGAGGGGATCCCCCTTAGAAAAAAACTAGGGTCAAGCAGTATGCCCCCACGCGGATCTCGTCACGATGACCTCCTCTCTTCTAGATTTCGTATAGAAGAGGGCCCCTCGCGAAACACGTTTCCCTGATGGCCGCAGCTTGTTCTGAGCAGGGGGCGAGACCACTGCTCGTGCCAGGGCGTAAACTCCACGCCGAACATAACCCTTTAGATCCTAAAAACATGACCCCAAACCGCCTCCGGAGGCATACGTGCTGCCTCCCTTGGGGCCCCCTGGTCGCCAGTCATTTCCTGGAAGCCAGCGTAACCAGGAATCCACAAAAGGCGAGCCGGGTGCTTAATGAAACAATTTTTAAAATTTTCGTGAATCATCTGCACGAGAGGATTCCACGAGTAGAGAGTACAATGCCAACTAGCAATCATGGAAATCCGTGCAATGAAAACAGAACGGTACACTTACGATACACAAAAACACAGAGATTTAAAAATGGCGTATAATTCAGCCAAAAAACACTGGATTCACCAGGTAAACCCAAATTTAAAAATGGTTTCCCTCCACAACAAATGCGCACCCCGGAACCCCCACTTGGAGCCATCCTTATAGATGCCTCAAAGCCCCGAAAGCGGTGGAGAGGGTCATTAAATGTCCTCTCATATTAAAACGGGGGGGTGGTCGCTTTAGGGAACTTGGCAAGATCATAATGGCATTGAGGGGAGGCGAACTTCCCCGGGAGAAACTCGCCTGGGTATGTGGGGATAGCCTTTGGGAGGACTATCCCCCACGTGTCGAAAACCGATGCATCTGATCCCAAACCGGCCTTTACTACCCCATTTTGTTTCATACAAGAACGGTTAGGGGGTGAAACACAGGTCGGTTTGGCAACATGCCCGGCATTGCAGTGAAGTTTTTGAAACGTAAGATGCCAGAAGATAGGACCGCCGGTAAAGAGAGGGGGGCCCCCGGCGGGCAAGACTGACGACTGGACTGGTCGAAATGACCAGTAGCCAGTGATGCCGCATGGGGACACATCCAGCATCTTAACGCCGAAGGTCTCGCGATGATACACAAAACTGCGTAATCTAGTTTAGATCTTACCAAGGCCTATACAGGGCATCAAGTTTCCCTATAGCCCCCCGGGGACCGCCCGCTAACCACTTTAAGCAGGTTTGAGTCTTTTATGCACCTCGCTTTCAGGTCTTTGATGTGGGGAATCCAGGTTAATTTAAAACAATAAAATTCCCAAAAACTTTACGGTTCCGAGACAGTAAAACAACGTGATTCATTAAAATACTGGGGACCTTGTTGTATTCCACGTAATCTATGGAAGTGGACGACCGTCGTTTTGGGCTAAGAGAAGCGAAAGCCATTACGCGATGCCACGCCATAGATTGTTGACAGAGAGTTTATCTGCCGTTCACCCTGTGGGACTCGATGAACTCAATAAATTGCGTAGTCACCACAAAGAGGCATGAAGGGACAGGAAGGTGTACGTTGTCCACAATGCCTTTATTGAAGGCGAACAACGCACAGCTTAAAATACTGCCCTGGGGCACCCCAATTTTCTTGAATAAAATCATCGGATAAGGTTTGTTTTAACCTTACCGGAAGTGTCTATCTGCATAAAATTCTATAAAAAAGGAGGTTCCCACGGAACCCCCTTTAAAAAAGGGGGTTTTTAAAAGCCGTACGCCTGTGGAAATCGTACCTTTCTCCCAAGTCAAAAAAAACTGCCAAAAGATGCGTTTATGGAGAAAGGCGTCACGAACGCCGTCTCGAGACGGACGAGATGATCCACCGTAGATCGGTTGCGGCGAAAACCACATTAATATTTATAGTAGATTGCGGTTCTAATACCATATTAATCGTTTATTATCATTTTTTCCAAAATTTTGAATACACAATAGTTAAGGCTTTCGGTCTATAACTAGTTGGTTCTAATTTTTCCTTGCCACTTTTATATAGAGGGATAATTGTTGCTTGCCTCCACAGTGTTGGGAACTGACGGATTCCCAAACACATTGTAAGGCCCCCAAAACAGCATGCTCGTCCACAGGGGGTAAACTGGCGCAACATTTCTTTAATTAATGTCGTCGGGGCCAGGAGCTTTGCTACCCGCCTGGGACATGGCATAGGTCAGTTCATCTAAAGTAAAGGGGGAGTTGAATCCTCCCTGACTCTGACCAAAGCAATAGAATGGCGCCTATTTCGCTTATGGCTGCAACTCATTTGAAACTTGCAGTGCTAGATTGGCGGTGAACATAGGCCCAATACATTGGCGACCTCCACAGGGAGGAGACAAGCGTACCATTTGACATGAGGGCAGGTATGTTATTGATGGTATTTTTTTCTACTACGTAATTTAAATATTGTCCCAAACCTTAGTTGTGGGAGTGAAATTGTAAGGGTAGATATAAAGCTCCAAGACTCTCTTTGCTTTCACGAATGATACGGCGAGCTCGACAGCATAACCGAATGATTCTAGATTATCCCAAAAGGTGACGCCGATGGAAGAGCGTAATGTCTTCGAGGTTCAGAAATGGGCCAATCTACACTCCTCTTCCACCAGGGAACAGGATGTGGGGCGGGTTTGGCGAGGATTTAGGGTGATTCCCTCGCCGCCATGATGACCGTCGAAGTAAAATGGGCAATTTATTACATCGACGTCCGGAGAAAGGGGTTGTACAAAAACGGCGAGCTCGCGAAATTTACCAGAAAGACGTTTAAGCACCCATTGTGGTGCCGTGCTATACCCGGGGGGTCTTCAATTTAGCGAAAGCAAAATGGGAAAGTGATCGCTGCCACATAGATCCAGTGGACCTCCCAAAGGAGTGGGCGCGACCCCGGGGTACTTGAGTTAGGTCGATGGGAGAGGATACACCATTAAAGGTGGAAAAGTGGTCTGGGTCCCGGTGTTCATTAACACCCGGTTTTCCGAGACAAGAATATCCCCTACCATCCTCCCGCGGGCGTCTGTAAATTAGACCCCACACCAAGTTTGTGTGCGTTAAAGTCCCCCCAAGATAATATAGGGGGCGGGAAGTTGTTTAAAGAGGGCCTCTAGGCTCCTCCTTGAAACACTTCACCTGGTGGGAGGAGATGCAGCATAAGTTACTTCTATAGGAAGGGGACTCTGAAGCGATCACTTGGAATCAATACAATTTTTTAGACTTATTATATATATTGCTTTCGTGCAAGTTTTTACCACACCGCGCTAGCCCGATCGAAGAATGGCTTGTCGGACGATAAAATCGTACCCACGAAGCATCGGGCTGTCAGTTGGGCGGAAGTGGGTCTCCTGCAAACACAATATGGAAAGGATGCAGGGAAGAAATTATTATTTAATTTCCTTACACGAGCATAAAAACCCCCTACAATTCCCTTGTATAGCGACAAAGTTATTAGTATAAATTTAATTATCCTCCAAACCATTTCACATCCCTTTAAGAATAAAAATTTTTGAGGCCCTTTTTGGCCCTCTTGCCTTTCCCAGTCTCTCCTGTACCTCTCGCTTCAGAGAGGCTTCGGCTTATTTTGGAGAGACTGGGTAGTCTGATCCTTGTTCGAAGGCTTTAAGGCCTTCGACGCTTTTTTAATAAAAATTTTTTTCGGCGGTCTCTCGCGGTCCTTCTTCAAGGCACCAGGGGACTGCCCTTAGGGGCCCTCAATGTTCCGCAACTCGTCCCCCTCGGAAGCCCAGAGGTGGGTGGGAGAGGCTCAACAAGGGCCCCCGCCCTTGTTTAACCCCCCGAGGCGGGCCCGGGGGGGTTTTCCCGAGGCGGGCTCGGGGGTGTTCCCCGAGGCGGGCTCGGGGGTGTTTCCCGAGGCGGGCTCGGGGGGTGTTCCCCCCCCAGGTGGGCTGGGGAGTTCCTCGGGGGTCTCCTCGGGGGGTATAGGGGGGGAGTCGATCGTTTGTGGCGGTTTTGCCTCTTTAAAAATTTTAGGGCCACAAAGTTGGCGCGGATAAAAATAAATTTCGAGAAGGGACCAATGGCACTGGTCGCGTTGGCTCCTTAGCAATATTAACTGCGCAATGGCAGTTGGGACAGTTTATATTTTGACTGACAATCCGGCTATATGAAGTTTGAAATACCGGGGTTGACGAACGTATTCTTGCGTGCCTGGGCATATGAGTCTTTTTTTTCGGATTGTATCTCCCAGGACTTTTTCTCTACCTTCCATTTTGGACAGGCCCGAGACCAGGCGGGAATGCGGACCCTTGCATTGCCCGCAGTATTTAGGAGACTCGCATGGTGTTTCGTGGCCTTGTCCACAATCCGCCCCAGGTTGGCTTCCACGGCATCGCAGCTTCTATGCCCAAATTCCTGGCACTGAAACAGCCCAGGGTTGGGGACATACGGCCGGACCCTGAGCACGGGGAAGCCTGCTCGGACCTCCTTCGGAAGGGTAGGGCCAAAGTGAGGATATGTATCCGTCTTCTTTTCTTGTCCGTTCTTTTGGTAATAATACGGTAGACCTGGTGACTGCTGAGGGAAAGCTCTCAAGATATCCTCAAGCCTACGCAGTCGAGGTATAACAAGTGACCACTCCCTTGAAAACATTGAGGAACCTGTGAGGTTTCCACCCTTCCCGGTATATGAGGTATTGCTCAAGGTATTTTTGAGATTCCCATTACTTTTAGGACTGAATATCTGTTATTGTTTGAAACATTATATGCCATCACGCAGTTTTTTATTGATACGTTAGACTGTGCTGCACCATTTATCCTCTTTTTTTCGAGGATAAATGGGCTTACTCGCTTAAACTTTCGTTTTCCTCTACTCGAGACATTACCAGGAAGCGGGGTGGGGCCTCACAACTTCCGGACTTTTTCTGTTAAGGGCTGGGAGGCCTTACCCGTTTCCGGCTCTTTCTTTAAATACGGCCCGTGAGGGGCCGGCAGTGGATTGCCACGGGGTTGGCAGTACGTTGTAGCGGACAGTAGGTTTGTCAGCGGTGACAAGGAGGTGGCCATCCCTTTTTTGGGGACAACCTGCACAATACTCGGACGTAGACCCAGGGTGATCCAGTTGGTTCTACCACATGAGGCCCTGTTAACCCCCCTGGCGGGAAACCCACACGACGCTGACATTACAACCTTCGCGTGGGGCTGCGCCAGGAGAGAGGTCATCCAGCAAGTGGGTGCGGAAAAATGCCAATTTTAGTCCGGGCCTTCGTGAACGCAACCGTCTTTTTCGAGGTGGGTACCCGGTTATTGTCATCCCTAAGGCCCCTTTTACCCAAAATATTAAACCCGGCGACTTTCATTTGGGAGCTCAAGGCGGGTATCCAATAATAAACAGAGAAAAGCCGGGTTAGTTGCCAAGGGGCGTCAACGGAAAGGCCAAAGGCCCTGTCAGGATGAACGGTGGGGGAAAGGAAAAAAAAGGAAGGGTAGTAAAGCGAAGGGGGAAGAGTGAAAAAAGGTGGAAAGTAAAGGAAGAAGAAAATGATGTGAAAAGGGAAAAATATAGGATAGGGTTTGTCCCACACGAGGTACGTCCTGCACAAAGCCTCCCCTTTGTCGCTTCTTACGACAACAGGGTTACTGCGGCTATTCTAAACCCCGTCCCCAGGGGGGATACTTAATAAAACATAAACTATTTAATCATATATGTTAAACCCCTCGGCAAAACAAAAACCCATAAAAGTAAATTTTTAATTCCTCTAAATCTACTATCAATCTTTATTATGCCAGGGGTACCTCCATTGTGAAAAATCTTTTTCAAAAGTGTTTTAGTTTTCAAAAGTATAATAAACATTACTTTAAATTTTTATCAAAGGTTGTGCGCTGTGATATATTAGCATGGAAATAGGTGGGTACTTGGATCATTCTTTTAAAAAAAAGCAAATACACCCCCGGGGGACATTTTGAACCTTGACCTCCGTTCCCAATGCTTTATTTTTTTCGATTAAGAGTTAAGCCATATAGAACTGTGATAAGTTTTACCTATTATTTTTTTCAAATGATTGTTTTGTTGATTAAGAAGGGGACGCGACTGCGATTATAAAATGAGGCTGATATCAATAGCAAACTTCCGAGACAAAAGCTCTCAGGATTTTACTGCTTACTCAACCCCCATTATCTTTTGCGGAGTAAGGGGAAAGGGGACATCCAACATTTACAATTAAATTCATATTGAATCTGGAAAGTAGTGCATTTTAAAAACAGTGACATTTTGCACGGAAGTCTATAATTATATTATGATTACAAACGTTTACTACCCGTTGGGTTATACACACGCTAAGGGGTAATGGTGGGTGATTGTGAGATGAAATGGAGGACCTAAAGTTTAAAGTGGGATCCCCAACCACGTTGGAGACCGGTATCCACACATTACAAGATTTTGTCAGAGGTGAAGGAAGTGCTTGGAATCAGAAAATCTGTGCCGGGACCGAGGATTGAACCCCGGACCCCCCAACACGAATTCCAACACCTTAACCCTAGACGTCCAGGTCACCTTTCACGGTTGCAGGATATATTAAAGAAAATAAATATGTTTAAGTAATTATTTCCGTGTATTCCCTTCACCGGAACAAGCCCTATTTCATTATGAATCATTTTTACCTTTTATGCGCCTTAGGGCGGAGTGAACTCTTAAAAAAAGAAATTATACATTATTAACATTTGATTTTTTCCCTACCACAGAGAGACAGCCCCACTGTTAAGTTTTGGATATTCCCCATCTTTTCAAACATAGAATGGTAAAGAAAAAAAAACCAGATCTCTTTGAAGAAATGTATTGGCTTTTTGACATCCCAAACTAAATTACAATTTGGAAATGGAAGCAAGGTAATATATTTTAAATTGTTATTTTGATACCTTTGCAGTTCATTGGAAACCCCTTCGAGGAATAGGTGGATTCTGGTTCATTGGAAAAAAAAAGGGATAACAAAGTGGAAGAGGTGCTCAAAGATTTCCTCTGCAATAATGATAGTGATTCAAATAATATTATGTTGTCCTAAATATTTTAATTTAATTGTTTATGTAATTATCTTATTTTAAATAAATTTTAATAAAATAAAACTATCTTTTTTGAAAGAAAACTATGAATAAAAACATTTTATATTTTCATAAAATTAATTTTTTCACAATGGTTTGGCTGGAAACCTAATTAATAAAAGGTGATACTATGACTTGAAAATTTTAAATAGTATTGTAATAAAATTAACGTGTTATTTTTTCTAAGTTAGATATATCTTATTTTTAACTTACAGAAACATTTAAAAAAAATTAAAATATTTAAAAACAAAAAAAATAGAAAAATATGTTTTAAAGGACTTTTACCACACTAAGTATAATTATATAAAAAAGTTTAATTTAATTGTTTTTAATTAAGTAAAATCATTAGAAAATGACACCTGCCCACAGTAATCAAATCAAATTGGGCCCCTTTGGCTTAGCGCCCCAATGCTCTATTATTATTATTTTATTATTATTTTATTATTTTTTTTAGAGGCCCATCGACCAATGAGGTCATTAGGGCCTTTTAGCATTATATAAAAATACATAGTAAAATCTCCATAGGAAGAGACAGAATTTCACCTGTTTATAAAAAAAGGTGAAAAGAAATATATAAAAAATACAATATAAAAGAAGGTTCTCAATGAGAAAAAAAAACTATTTGAGGCATCCATGGGTATCAAATGGCTCAAAGTACAATTGAGTGAACACCTGAAAAAAAAAACCAAAGGTTATCATCTAATAAAAAAACCATTTAAAACAATATATTAGTTAAGACAAAACTAAATGTTGAAATAATTATTTTATTGAAGTTTTGTTAAAAAGGATGAAAAAAACAAAACAAACGATTAAAGTATACTAAGATGTTAAAAAGGTTTCCCAAAATGAAAAAATCCAGATGAGCCACTTTATAAAAAGTGATCAAATGGCACAAAAAGATTCCCGCGTATAAAATGAAGTAAACAAATAACTCTTTCAGCGCTGCGCGTAGTAAAACACGAAGGTCACCTTTAAAATCAAGGGCCAGGCAATAGGGGCATGCTTGCGACACTCCACCAAAATGTGGTGACAATAAGGGGAGCATAGAAAATTCACACACGGGGTGGATCCCCTCTTAGTAAAAATCCTGGGTTAGAAATGTATCCCGAGCGGAGTCTCGTCACATGACCTCCTCTCTTCTATACTTTCGTATAGAGAGGCCATCGCGACCCCCCCCGTCCCTGATGGACCGCAGCTTGTTCTGGAAGGGGTCAGCCCACTATCGTGCCAGGTGCGTTTTAAAACTCCACGCCGAACATAACCCTTTAGATCTAAAAAAGGACCACCCAAATCGCCTCGGGGCGGGGGTGGTGCCACCTTGGCCGCCTGGTCCGCCAGTTCATTTCATAAAATACCAGCGTGACCAGGAATCCAGCAAAAGGCGAGCCGGGTGCTTAGTGAATCAATTTTTAAAATATATTATGAATCATCTGCACGAGAGGATTCCACGGGTAGAGAGTGGACAATGCCAACAGAGCACTCATGGAATCCGTGCAATGAGAACAAACGGGACACGATATACAAAACATAACGATTAAAAATGGCATAAATTCAACGTTTTAAAAAAATGGATTCCCAGGTAAAGCAAATTTAAAATTGGATCCTTCCACAACAAAAGCACACCCCCCGGAGGCCCCCCATTTTGAGCCGTCCGTGTAAATGCGTTTAAAACCCCGAAAGCGGGTTTTCGAGGAGCTATTAAAGGTCCTCTCGTAAAAAATTGTGGGGGGTCGCTTTAGGGAACTTGGCAAGGTCAAATGGCATTGAGGTAGGCGTATCTTCCAGGAAGAAACTCAAACCTGGGGATGTGGGGATAGCCTTTGCCAAGATTACCCACAGTGTCGAACACCGATAGCATCCTGACCCCAACCCGGCCTTTTTTACTACGCATTGGTTTCTTAAAAACACGGTTAGGGGGGATGAAACACAGGACGATAGGAAAATGCTGCGCCATGAATAAGTTTCGACACGTAAGATCCGAAGATAGGACGCCGGTAAAAAAGGGGGGGCTCACCGGCGTCGGCACAGGGGGCTGACGACTGGATGGTACGAAAGGCACCAGTCCCAGTCGAATGCCAGCATGGTGGACACTATTGCATTTTTAACGCCGAGGGTCTATGAGCCAACACAAACGCCGTAATCTAGTTTAATCTCCCAAGGCCCTAAAAGGCCATAAGGGGTTTCCCCCCACAGCACCCCGGACCGACCGTAACTGCTTTGGCAAATTCAAGCTTTGATCACCTCGTTTCAGGTCTTTTGGGGGGACCAAGTTAATTTAAAATAAAAAAAAAGTAAAAACCTTACGCTTTGAGACTGGTAAAACAACGTGGTTCATTAAAAAGGGGGTGGCTGTTTTCCGCGTGATCTATGAAAGGGAAAAACCGTCGTTTGGCTGCAGAAAAGCGAAACCCCATTAGCGATGCCACGATCAAGTTGTTGACAGAGATGTATCTGCCGTTAGCCTGTGGAACTTGACGAACGCAAAAAATTGGTATCACCAAAAAAAGGGGGGATGACCGTCATGCATCGATTTTGTCAAAATGCTATTTATTGCGATACGAACAACGTACAGCTCAGAATACCCCCCCGAGTCCCCCCCATTTTTGAAAAAATCATCGGATAAGGTGTTTTAACCTTAACCGGAAGTGTTATCGAATAAAATTGAAAAAAAATTGGGGGAAATTCCCCCTCGAAACCCCCAAATAAAAAGTGTTTAAAAAAAAAAAAACCGTACCCAGGTGGTACGTACGCTTTCTCCAGATCGAAAACCGCCAGAAATGCGTTATGGGAAAAAGCGTCCGAAAGCCGTCTCTAGACAGACAAGGTTACGGAAAAAAACCACTTTAATATTAGATAGCAGATTGGGGATTTAAACCCCCTATAAGTCGTTATTAATTTTTTTTTTCCAAAATTTTTACATACACAACTAGTTAAAGCTTCGGTCTATAGCTTTTTTGGATCTATTTATCTTTGCCACTTTTATATATGGTATAACTTTTTTTCCCCTTGGGGGGGAATTGAGAAATCCCAAACAATATTATGGGGGAAAAAAGAAGTGCTTGCCGGCGGGGGCAGCGACGCAACACTAAAAATGAATGTCGTGGGGCCAGAGGCCTGCTCCCGGCCTGGGACGGGGCGTAGGTCAGTTTTTTTTTTTTTTGGAAAAGGGGGGGAGTTATAACCCCCCCCCCCACTTTGCCAAATAATAGCATGTCACTCGCTGTTCCGCTTAAAACCAAAAAACTCGTTAGTGTAGCTCGCAGTGAAAAGAAATAGCGGCGAACTCGAGCCCAAACTTAACGACCTACAGGGGGGGAACCTAACCGTTGACATGAGGGCGGTATATTTTTATTGGAATTTTGCTATTACGAATTTACGGATATTACCCAAAACCTTTTAGTTGTGGGAGTGGATTTTGAAGGGGTTGAAATAAATTTTCCCAAGATTTTCTGCTTTCACGAATAAAGGGGCGAGCTCGAGACGTGAATCCCGGAAAGACCCAATTCCCCAAGGTAGGACGTCGGTGAAAAAGACGTAGGCCCTTAAAAAGGTCAAAAATAGCCAACCACATTTCTCGCTCCATAAGAACTGGACTTGGCGCGGATTTGGCGGGATTTGGGATGGAGGCCTCGCCCACGAGACCTTGAAGTAAAATACTCAGTCTAACATCGGTCAGGAGAAGGGATTGTGGAAAAGGGGGAGCTGCGGAATTTTTTCCCGTATCGTTTAATCCCCCTTGGGAACTCGTGCTTACTTGGGCAATCTTGGGTGGGGAAACAGTTGGAAGTGATCGCTCCCAATAGGCCCCATGGACATCCCAAAGGAAGAGGGCGCGTTACCCCGGGGTACATAAAGTTAGGCATGCAGGGTCCCCTTAAAAGTGGAGACGTGTGTTGGGTCCCGGGGTTCATTACACCAGGGGTTTCCCCCCCGACAAGAAAATCCCCCACCATCCTCCCGCGGGCTCTGAAAATTAGATCCCCCCCCCAGGTTTCGATTAAAACCCCCCCGAGAATAGGGGGGGGGGAAATTGCATAAAAGGGGCCCTAGTTCCCTTCGAAATACGTTCACCTGGGGGAGTATATGCAAATATGTCATCTCCAAAGCAAGGGAGATCGGGGAGCGATCACTTGGAGATCAGAAAAAAAATTTAAATTTTTTTTTTATTAGTTTGTGCGAAATAGCCAACCCCTTAGCCGATAAAGAAAGGTTGATTTGGGGGAAGTGGGTCTCCCGAAAAAAACAGGAAGGATGAGGGAAAATTTTTTTTTAATTTCCTCTACACGAGCATAGAAAAACCCCTCAATTCCCCTTGTGTGCTCATTTTTTTTAATAAGATTAATTATCCTCGCAATCCATGACACTATTTCTTAAAATAAAAATTGGGTTTGGGGGGCCTTTTTAGGTCCTCTTACTTTTCCGTCTCTCCTGGACTCCCGCTTAGGAGGGGTTATGTTTTTTTGGGGAGACTTAGTAGTCGGGGCCTTTCGCGGGAAAGGGTTTGTTAAGGCCTTCGAAGCTTTTTTAATATAATTTTTTTTTGGGGGTCTCTCGTGTTCCTTTTCAAGCACCAGTGGGACCCCCTTTAGGCCCCACCCGTTTCCCACTCATCCGGGGCCCCTTGGGGGCCCCCAGGGAGGGTGAGGGTAACAGTGGGGGCCCCATAATTTTTTCCCAGGAGGGCTCAGGGGTGTTCCCCGAGGGGGGGTCCCCCGGGGGTACGGTGGTAAGGGGAAAATTTTTTGGGGTGCGCCACTTGTATTATCTTTTGCATAACCCAGTTGATGCTGGTTTTTTTTGTTTTCTCGAATGAGAGGTGGCACAGGTGTGAAGGGTATTTGCAATTTTTAATGCGAAGGGGGAGTTAGGGCAATTTTTATTTTGGGTAAAAATTTTTGGTGTGGGAAACTTGAAATACCGGAGTTGCAGTGCATATACTCTTTGCGTGCCGGGGCATAAGGGATCTTCTTTTTTTTTTTGGGGTCCCGGGTTTTTTTCTCTACTTTCCAATTAGGCAGGACCGGGGCCAGGAAAAAAAAAGAGGGCCTTTCAAAAAAAAGCGGAATTTGGAGCTCGATGGTTGTTCAGGCCTCCTGCCAAAATCTGCACAGGTCTCTTCCACGGATCGCCTTTGTATGCCCAAAATTTCCTGGCACAAAAAAACCCCCAGGGTTGGGGACTACGCCGGACCCGAGCCGTGGAAGCCAGCTCGGACCCCCTTTGGTAAGGAATGAGTGGCAAATGTAAGAATAAACTGTCGTGTTCTTTAAAAATCGTTCCTTTTGATGGGATCCTATATCTTCGGTGACTTTGAGGGGAAAGCTCCCACAGAGCCCAATGCTTACGCATCGATTCATAGCAAGTGCCACTCCTTGCAAACTTTTAGGAACCGGGGGTTTTCACCTTCCCCCTTTAAAGATTTGGGGGGGTCAAGGGGTTTTTAGTTATTGCCTTATTTTTTTGTTGAAGGCGTTTTCAGTCTGGATCATAATGTGCCATCGCGCAGTTTTTTTTTTTAAACCCCCAGACTGGCAGTCCCTTATCACTCTTTCGGGGGCAATGGGTGACACGCTTGAGGTTTTCATTTTATCCATTCGAGACATTCCCGGGAACGGGGGGGGGCCCCCCACCACTTTCCTTTTTTTTTTAATTTAAAAGGGGGGCGGCCTTTCCCCCTTTCCCTCTTATCTATTACGACCCTGCGGGGGGGCCGGGAGTGAGTTGCCAGCATTTTGGCCCCTTAGGGGCCAGCGGCGACAATGTTGTGGCCATCCATGATTGGGGACAACCTACACAAAACCGGGGATTTAGACCCAGGGGTGACCCCAAGTGGTACTACCACAATGGCCCTGTTACCCCCCACGAGGGGCCCCCTTCGACCTAAAATTTCAACCTTTTCGGAGCATCGCCGAGAGAGAGGTCATCGCAGCAAGTGGGTGTAGGAAATGCCCTTTTAGTCCGGGCCCTCATGAAAACAACCGATTTTCCCAAATAGGGAACCCGGTTATTGTCATCCCAAGCCCTTCTACTAGGTATTGCAACCGGCGCACTTTCTTCGGGAGCTAAAGCGTGGGGTCCAATAATAAAATAGAAGATCCGGGTTTTTAGCCAAAGGTTTTAAAGGAAAGGCAAAGGCCTCCGTGCTGAAAAGGCAGGGGGAAGGGAAAAAAAAGGTAAGGATGATAAAGCGAAAGGAAAGTGGGAAAAAAAAAGGTAGGAAAGTGAAAAAAAAAAGAAAATTGTGAAAGGAAAGATGTAGGATAGGGGGTTGTCCTGCATGAGGTACATCCCCCCACGATGCCTCCCCTTTTTTTCGCCTCTTCGACAAGCGGGTTACTGCGGGGTATTCAAACCCCCCCCCCATGGGGGAATGCTCTAACCCCCTTAGCTAGCCAGAAAATGTGGTCTGCAGGGTAAAAACCTCACTCATATTTTGAGGCAGAATCTGGATGGGTGGGAAATATCGGCTACCGATAGGTATCATTAAACCCTGCTTCAAAGACTGGGGTTGGATGTTAATGCATGTTACATGTAATGCCGCAACTAACACCAATACCCTTGTCTGTGCTTTCATTAAAAATATTATTATAATTTTAAAAAACTAATGCACTTTAACAAATAACATAACCCCCGAGTGCTTCGCGTGAAAATAAATTAACTCCAGTAATTGGGCGTTTTTAATTAAAATTTTTAAAACGTGCCTTACTGGCCTGCGTGAGAACGGGGCCCCAAATCAGAGCTCCCAACAACGGACTATTGAAAACATACACAACAGCCCCCAGAAATACAAAAAAAAAAAAACACCTTACAATTTTTCACAAAAAAAACTTTCAGCATTGTTGCCTTTTTATTTTTTTTTTTGTTAAAATGTGGTGTGAGCTTCTACTAAGAGACAAAGAAAGGAAAAAAATGTCACCTTTGTCATTGGATTCTTCCCACATTTTCCCCTTCCGTAGGTGGGCTTTCTTCATTAAAATTTTCTCTTAGTTTTTTTTTTCCTTTTTTTTTAGTTTAATCAAAATTTCCTTTGTATAAAATTATTTAGCCATGGCCCCCTCTTTTTAAAAAACCTTTATATATAAGTAGTCTGGAGAAAAAAATATTTTTTTTTTGATTGGTGTTAAGATTGAATAAAAATTTATTTTTTAGTTAATAATAAAAAAATTAGTTTGTGAATGCTAATTTTTTATATTCCCTTAAAAAGGGTTTTAACAAGACACTTTTAAGGACATGTATTTAAAATATAACTTTCTCAAGGAAAAAATATAAAAAAAATAGGGGACTTAATTTATCAGAAAAGGGAAAAGAGTCATTTTGCTGGAAATTTGTGATCATTATAGTACCAGCAGGGGCAGTGTCTGGGGCTTCGGCTCGAGGGTCCCAGCAAGTACCAAA
>JBCFYV010003444.1:0-25755 GCA_039000515.1 Timema cristinae
CTTCGACTCTGACAGCATTTAGTACAGTATTCCCGTTCGAGTCTTGTATAATGGCACCGTCTTTTAAAACCAAACATCAAATCCACGATCCGTTATCTTACTGACCGACAATTGTCTACAGAATCGAAAAAAACTATTCAGATACGCGGGCACATCACTATTATCCGCCATTTTCTGTAGCGTTAACCTCTTCAAAAAGGTTGCCTTTCTCGTCGAGCCTTTGGATTGATATATCTCTTACAATTTCCGCCACATTTTACCCAATATCTCGCTATTTTTCACTTGCTTGAGTTCACTCGAGGATATAAACCAGTGGTTTCCAACCTGGGAGCGATCGCCCCCAATTGGCCGATTTGGATTACCAGGGGGCGATAAATAAGTGGGGGGCGATTTGAGGGTGATGAATATTCAAAGGAGGAAAAATTAAAATAGTACTGTACAGTAGAAGTTGCCGGGTAGCACGAGTCACTGGCTATTCTCAGCCGGCGAGTTCACAGCACTCACCCATCTCCACAGTGCCCATCTGTTGTTGCTCAGCGTGGCCGACTAGTGACTCAACCTCCTCTTACTCTTAAATAAAATAGAAAAAAATAATTAAAATGTACATTTTTTACAGATTTTTTTTAAGAACAAAGAAGTGAAATAATTAACTAAGATCATTGACAATCATTTAAAAAACGAGTACATGTTTTCATTTTTAAATTGGAATCTGGAAGAATTAAGAAAGTTGACAGTTAAAATTTGAAAAAATAAATGAAAGTTTGAAAACTTTGTTATTGTTTTATTTTACCATTTCAATGGCTGCCTTGTGCTTGGTATATTTCAGTTAAAGCTTGAATATCCGGCTCTATGTTCGTCAAGTTCAGGCGCAAGTTTTGTGAGGAGCTGGACAACAGAACTAAATCCTTTTTCAACTAAATATGCTGATGGGAACGAGATGAGAAGTGGTTCAGTTTTTCCCAACAGTTGTTGATAAGTGTCGATAAGCTTCACCCATACTAACTCGTAACTGCTCTGCTTGAAAATGATTTTCACCTCACAGTCATACTTCAGATCTAGAAACTCTGTCTGCAAAGAGTTATCAAGCTTATTCACAGCTTCAAATGAGAATGGATCTAGAATCCAATCCGGAATTTGTAACATGGTCAAATCTTCAAATCTTGATTCCATGTCAGTTTTTAACTGTTCAAGGTGATCAGTAAAAATTAGGATTTTTTTCTTCTGGGAGTTCAGGAGTCTCGTTATCTGACACTGAACACTTTTTAAGGGTCGGAAACTGAATCGGCTCTTTACAGCCAATATTTACCTTGTGAATTTCATACTTGGCGATGAATGATGAAATAATTCCTTTGGCCTTGATAAGGTGCATCTTGTTTCCTTGAAGCCTTGTATTGACTTTGTTCATTTTTTTTTCAAAAATATCTGTAAGGTATGCAAGTTACAACTTGCGTTGCTTCAAATTCTCACTTAAATCAGGATCAGACGTGTCGAGAATCTCAGTAACTGTGTCAAATAATTCGAAGAAATGGCACAAACAGTTTCCTTTAGAAAGCCACCTCACGGCCGTATGTAGAAGCAAGCGTTCGAATTCCTCATCATTTTCATGGCAAAGTTGTCGGAACAGATGGTCATTGAGGGAATTAGCTTTGATCTTGTTGACACCAGTAATAACCAGTTGTAGGGTTTCATGCAGGACACCACTCAATTTTTTCGCAGCTAAGTGTTGACGATGAATGACACAGTGAATAGAGATGACCTCTGGCACTTCTTTCTTAAGGTGGGATAGAAACCCAGCATGACGACCTGACATGGCAGGAGCACCGTCTGATGCACAAGTGCTCACGTTTGTTAGGGGAATCTCTTTTTTCTCAAAATAATCTTGCACCACTTTAAAAATCGACGATCCCTTCGTATCAGTGATCATAGTTCTAGCAAACAACATTTCCTTGGTAATTTTCTTTTGTTCATTGATAAATCTCACATAATCTAATAAAATTGCTTTGTTATCAATCACAGTTGATTCATCAATCTGCAATCCAAATTTACTTTTTTCAACAAATTGATGAGTTTGGATTCAACGTCCGTGGCCATTTTGTCAATTCGCCTGAAAACATTATTGTTGCTCAAAGGAACCGATAGACTTATCTTATTACTAGGGCCCTCTCCTAGTATATCAATAATTTTTTTGGTAGGCGGTAAAACAAGAGTTTTGCCAACTGTGTGAGGTTTACCACATTTAGCAATCAATAAAGACACCTTGTAAGAAGCAAGAAGACCTTTGTCAAGATCGGTTGCTCGTTTTTTAAATAATTCACTCACATTAGGCCGTTTATAAGCTTTAGCTTTGAGGTTTTGAAAATAACTAAGTTCTTTACTCACTTAATCACTGTGTACTCTTGATAAATGATCTTTCATTTGCGAAGGCTTCATGGCTTCATTATAGTAAATGTTTTATCATACAGAAGACAATGTGGAAACTGCACATTTTGTGGTGACGCGATAAAACCGAATTTTAAATACTCAGATGAGTATTGACGACACTTCTTCTTTTTTGAATCCATTGTGCATGAACTTCTATACTTCAAAACAAACGCACAAAAACAGAAAAGACATGCACGAAAACTGATGGTGAGGCACACAAAGGCTAGTGAAGACTGAAGACGAATGTAGGTCAATGGCAAGTGTGTTGTGATGGCAGGAGAGGGAGGGGTTGAGTCACCAGTTGGCCGCGCTGAGCAACAACAGATGGGCACTTAGGAGAGGGGTGAGTGCTGTGAACTCGCCGGCTGAGAATAGCCAGTGACTCGTGCTACCCGGCAACTTCTACTGTACAGTACTATTTTAATTTTTCCTCCTTTGAATACTCATCGCCTCCCACTTATTTATTGCCCCCCTGATAATCCAAATCGCCCACTTGGGGGCGATCGCCCCCAGGTTGGGAACCACTGTACTAGACTAGTATCCTCGACCTTGTAGGTAAGAGATTTATATCATCCGACTAATGTTAAATGCTATAAAAATATTCTTGTTGAAAACAAATGGCCAAATCTTTTCAGAGACAATTTTCTTGATGAGCACACGTGGTTCAAGGCTTTATTACCTAAAAAGGCACCCATAGGTATCGCAGAAACGTACAGAGAGCCTCACTCTTGGTTGAGCTTCAGGAAAGTAAAGAAATAATTCGCAAGTGGTTTAAAGAAGTAGACCAAACAATGACCGAAGTTTGTTTACAAAATAAGAGTTTTGTATAATTATAGCCACGCTGTATAAAAGAGTTTAGCATAAATTGTAGCAAAAAACCTATATGTAAGGATTGGGTGAGAGAAATTTTTCCGAGGACAAGATTATAGTTTACAAGGGAGGGTGTTATTCTATAATATACTTAGTATAGCTTATAGCCGGCTAGTTCATATCAAAAGTGAAGTGATTGGGAATAAGATTGAAGGCTAGTTTGTTGAAAGGGGTCGGAGCAAGTGTGGAGCATAGTAAATGGACCTAGTTGCAATAAAGAGAAGCTGAGTTTGCTTCATTGGGTTGGAACTACTCTATAGGAAGTTGAGGTGAGGGTGTAGCAACGATTTGCTAGCTTATAATAGGCTTTGATAACTAGTTTGTTCCATAATGTGCTAGTTTTTAGTAAGTTAATTCTCATATGTTTTTTTAAGCTCCGCCAAACGAATGAAAGCTATTCGTTTGTTTGTTTGTACATTTAAACATAATTTTAGTTATTTATTACCTACATTGATGGACATGTGGACTAAATATCAGGTTCATTTAGTCTGTCTTGTTGGTGATTGGGAGACCACTATTATAATCCTGGCGGGGTGTATTTGGGATGTTTTTCCTTAATTGTTTCCTACTCTCCTTTAACATAAATGCAGGTATATATCTTATAAATTATACCTTCCTCATCCCTACTTCATTAGCGAATTAAATTCTTACATTCCGGATGGTTAGTAAGATGCGGTGGATAAAAATGATATTTGATTCCGTTTTTATTTTATTTTCAGGTGAGCCCATATATTATTGCAAAATATATGTTTAAACGTGGTTTTTCTAGTAAACTAAGACCAATCAACATGACCATTCAGATGGTTAACAGTTTCACTACTACAGCAGAGAATGCAGGTCAAGATTCATCTGACGATTTGAAACTTCCTGAAGAACCAACCAACTGTTGTATGTCCGGCTGTGCTAATTGTGTGTGGATAGTTTATGCTGAAGAACTTAGTAGGTTATTTAAAGATGGTGGTATTAAAGCAAAAGAAACTATTATGAGCAAAGTAACTGATCCATCAATGAAAATATTTCTTTTAATGGAACTGAAAGCGCTAGAAAAAGAAAACAAAGTGTCTTAATGGCATATATATGTTATTAGTGTGTACATAGCTATAGCATTTTGCTACACTACACTTTATAATTGTTTGATAAAATAAAATTGAAACATTAATAAATAAAATTAAATTGTGTACACAAAAGGATAATACAACCTTACAAGTAACAATTTTTATTCACAGAAATACCTAACATACAGAGTATTTAAATTAAGATCAAAGGTACAACATATAGCTCCTTTCGCTTAAGGAATGGTAATCATTAAACACGAATCTGGAAAAAATATACTTAACCTGGGCACCACCATGGCATGACTGTTCCAAACCCATGTATAGCGTTAAGCGCTAAAATCTATAAAACACCGATGCTAAACATGATACAACGACCCCTTAACAGAAAAGTGATAATTACCTTTTATAACAATTGATATGCTAGACAATGGCACAATGCCCCCTTAACCAGAAAAGCGTTAAGCTCTAATCACTAACAATTAGATATGCATGTCAATGACACAATACCCCTTAAATTGAAAACGCTGACAATAACCACCTCACTGTTTAGAATATCTTAGCGTGAAGTACATACCAACAGTAAAGAGACCTCCTTAGTCGTCTAGAACCAAGTGTGTTTTATCAATTAAAACCTGCCAATATATTGGGTCAGGCATTCTCTCTCTAACCTAAAACAAGCTCGTAAAAAGTAATACATTCTTGAACAGGTTGTCAGGGACCAATGATAAGGTAGGACATGTGTGAGAGAAAGGAAAGAATGAGTCGCGTGATGTCGAACCTAGTTCTAGTAGAACCAGAGCCCCGCTAAATTACTTTAGCTTGCGTTAGTATGCTCTCGTTGCACGTCCACATAATCACGCCGAGTGGCCGATTTGAATAGATTGGCCTTGGCTCGTGATACAGATCCACAACACAGACCTTCAACTGTTAAAGAGCAATGTAGCGTTTTGTCCTAAACGCTACAGTAAAGGTACTCGTACCCACTACACATAATTAATAACTTTGTATATCTCACAAAAAGTAAACAGGTGATTAGTTTCCAAACTCTTTAATTTAATGCTTTCCTTTACTATTTAATTTATAATAATTCTTCACTGGGTCATGACTAAAGAAGTATTTGCAATAAATAGTTTAGTATAGCTTTATAATGTTATTACTGCAGTAGTTTCTAAGGAATATAAGCTTAGGCTACTAGGTACGAAAATAATTGATGAAATCATTGATAAAAAAACTAAACGTCAGGCAGCCCATCGTATTCAACACGGCTCTGACTAGTTTTCAGTATCATTCCAACGCTTCTTATGTTCCTGGATCTTTACCTAACGAAAACAAACCTAGGATATTTATCCAGCCAAGACCATACACGTTATCTTATCGTTCACTCCTGTATATCAGAGACGACTTGTTGATTACGGGAACGGTCAGAATTACATAAAGAATAATTAATAAAGGGATACTTGATTTTTTTTTTCCCCCCTCAAGAATCACCTAAGATAGCAATTGATTAGAATCTAATCTAAAGAGAGATTACGTTTTTTCGACCCGACTCAAGAACTCTATAGATACCGAACGGTGTTACTAGTACATACATACATACATTGAAAACACTGTGGAGTAAGCATCTATGACGGTACTATTGTATTTGACGTATGCATCCCTTTACGACTCATACTAAGATTAATTGGAGACTATTTTCGCATATTAATAAATGGTGAACAGTAGCTAGTACTCTTCCATTCGACAATAGACAGTAACGCTTTACGGCAAACTGACTCTCCTGCTGCAGATCCGTCTTCTATATTCTAACTGAGTAAAATCTCATGGTCATCCGCATATAAAGACGGGGGATTTGAGTCTGCTTATTTTGCTCAAATTTATCGAGGAGTTGAATAATCACTCAAACCCTTCACACATGGAAATTGCACGCGTATCTGAATATACTGGCGTCTGCTCAACCCGACTGGACTATATTAACGTCAATCATATTGGAAAAAACACGCTATGTCATATTTGCTCTTCATACCAAACGTAACAAAACTACAGCTACAGATAGAAGTAAGTTCGATCATTCACGTCTATGGGCCATTGAACTCTACTTGAAATTAAGTTATATACCCGCATAAGGATATAAACCTGGATTTCACTCATGATTCTTTCTCATAATTGTAAGAAGGACTATTCAATTTTCAGACCTCACACTACAGAACTAGCACTCCCATACCGTTACTCGATCCAGATTCATTCAAATCGATTGCACCCATAATCATGGTTGACACTAGTTATCAAATAAATACTGATGATAACGTTCGAGTTGGAGGGAAACTGCTCCGCAAATTGAAGGACCGCAACATGCAGAATATAAATCGTTTACCACCTCCAACTCTAACCATTAAAGGCCATGACAGGCGGGAAGAAGGTGGGCGAAATCAATAAGGAATTTAATGTAACAACAATTATTAGGAAAATTTGCAAGTTTAACAAAAATAGAATTATTTACTCAAAGTAAGACTCCCCAACATAACCTAAACTTCTGCAAGACTATTACTTCCACCAAATTTGAAGTTATTACAATAAAAAAACAAAGCAAAATTACATTAGAATACTGGTAATTTATCACTAAAGGCATCGGTTATCGTTTAACGTTATAACTTAACGATTAACATTAATAAATTAGCTTTATAATTTCTTCACATTAAATACTTCTACAAAATTGTATCTTTAATTTAAACATTATCAAATTTTAAAGTGAAAACAAATAAGAAATAGCCACAAGCGCAGTAAAAATGTATTATTAAATTAAATAATCCAAGCAAGAAAAAGAATCATATAGTGGATACCTACAGACGAGTCTAAATATTGCAAAGAGAAACGGCAAAAGGAAACATTAAGTGTTCCATAAAATAAATTTAACTTCCAAAATAAATCTTCCTATTGAGAAATTACTGATGCCTACGTTGAATGATTTTAATCGCATAATTAACTAGGCGTTCAAACACCCAAACCCGTTATAGGCCGTAATGTATTTATGTATGTATCAAAATACAAGTATACAGAGTTCATTTCTTTATTTTTACCTCTGAGCGATTATGCCCAAGCCCTGACGAGTACCTTTCGTGATTAAGTTGAAATTAATAGTTAGCCATGATAGCTGAGCACCAGCTTTATATAGGTCTAGTTACGGACACAAGGGAGGAGAAATCTTCATATTAGGAGTATAACGGTCACGTTGCAAACACGTGATAAAAGCATGATTTTCTTAGTAACCACCGTTGTCTTCTTGACAGGTCATACCGGAGATCCGGAGATTTGGCAGTGTAGATCGCGTGATGTTTTAGGTAGGCCTGCTAGATCAATCAGTGTAAGCCTGCACCCTATTCCTAACCCAAAAACCTAATGAGTAGGGTCCAAATAAAAAATATATGTATATATATATATATATATATACAACAAATGGCGGATAGGAGTGCGTGTTGTGAGTCATGAATATTAAGAAAACCTGAGTATGTAAACTATACCTAGAACACGTAATCCGATCCGATTGCGGAACCTGCCCCACGGTCACCCTTAAATAAAAAAGTGTCCTCCTAATCATTTACCTAACAAAAACCTTAGAAGTTGGGAAGTATTAAACCTAAGGATATGTAAGTGAAAATGATATTTCATAAAAAGTGAAGTTGACAAAATGGATTATTTATTTAATAATTCAATATAATATGAACAATAAATAACAAGGAAAAATTCCTAAAAAGGAATAAATATACAGAAAAGGTCGTGATCCCTATAACAAAGTTTCATTTGAAGAATGCGCAAAATATTATCATGATCAGCTTCATTAATTTGAGTTAACAATATCGTAAGTTAATAATGTAATTATTAGTCAAGAAAAACAATACAAAATTTTTATATTAAATCTCTATGAAATCCTCATTTTCCTACATGAAATATAAATCGGTTTAGTTATTGTTCACAGCTCTCAAACACGATTAAATACCGATATGAATAATATGCCTTATATCGGCTTACCCTAAACATAAATAATATCTAAATTGTTTACTATTGGTCTTAACGTTGATTAGTACACATTTAGTTATCATAGTCTAAATAATTTTTTATAAGCAAAGTAAATATGGTGATTTCCAATAATCTTCTCACTAGCGCTATTAGCGTCTAATAAACTAAGTCCAAAAATTATTTCTATTAACAACATCATCACCTGCGCTATTGTCTAACTAGCGTCCAATAAACTTAAGGGCATTAGTACCACTGGCAACTCTAGAGCTTCTCAAGAATACATGACTTCAGCTTTATTATGGTAGTGTACGTCAAGCAGCCTTGTTGTGTCGGCACAGAAGCACAGATATAAGCTGATACTCCTTGGGTCAACTGTTTGAACTTAGTGTTTGATAATTTCATTGGCTGGTCAGTGATGGAGTATCCGAGTAGAAAGGGCCGGGAAGTGTTGGTTAGCTTGCAAAAAGAGCAATACATTCAGTAGAGTTCTCTTCGATTACATTTCTGGCTGGATATCCGTCATTTACGTCCGTAGTTGGTCTATCATTATGAAAAGGTCAAGATTTTATGATTACAATCTTTGTTCTGGATTGTTCCGCGAAAATTTTCGTTTGTTCCGTTTTGATAAACCCAAAAATGATATGCTTATTATATTGGGGGGAAACTTTACGGTAGACCTCCCCCCATACATTTGGAAAATTGACATTTTCATTGTTTCATTGTTTGTTCCGAATTGTTCCGCAAAAAATTTCGTTTGCTGTGTATTTGTTCTTGCACAAATAGGACGTAAATTTGACACTTTCTTTACTCATGAGGGGCCAACTTCATGGAAACATCTCCCCCCACACACTTTTAAAAATTCATGGTGTTTTGATTGCAATCGTTTGTTCCTCGCTTGTTCCGGATTGTTAGACACATGTTTTTGCTTGTTCTGTTTTGAAAAACCCACAAATAGTATGTTTACATTGGAGGAAGAGGGGCCAACTTCATAGTAGCCCATTCTGGTTTGAATAAGATCGAGGCACTTATGTTAAATTAATATATTTTTAAATGACATCGATATTTTATAATCCATAAATACTCAAACCTATTGTTTTTAATCAAATAGTTGTAGTAATGAAAAGATAATGTTGAAAATTAACTATGTATCCTATTTGTTTGTCATGTTTGTAAAATCTACATAATCGATTAGACGCTGAAATTAAACGATGGGATGGGAATTTTTTTTAAACTAAATTTTTATAAATCAATATTATATTTACCAGAATTCAAGAGTTTAGCTGTTAAAAGACTTTATTGCATAGCTATTTTTTATTTTCCATTTGTAAAGGCGCGTGTTTGATTTAGTCATGTGCATTCATTTCGATTTTTTGTTTAATTTATTAGTTTGGCTTTTTTGACAAATTTTTAGCAATTTTTTAGAATCTCAGGCTATTCTATAAATATTTTTAATCACTTTTTTTGGAAATTTATTCTAGGTATTGTTAGTAAACTTTGATTTGAAAAAATAATTTTTACTGTCGAGGAGTTTCTTAGTCTTCTTCGTAAGTGTCAGAGTTGGAATAATTGACATTTCCTTCCAATCATGTCTCTTTGCGGTCAAAGGTACTACCTACTACATCATAACAGTAATAGTAGCAAACAAAAGGAGGGTGCAATGTCAATACCTTAGGATAACCTAGCTATGAGCTCTCTTGAGGGGGTGGGGGAAGAAGGAGGTAAGATCTCGGGTATCTTTCGGTAATTTCACAACAGCCCAATTAGACGAAACCAATATTTTGAAGCTTAGGACGAAGCGAGGCCTAAAAAAATACTTTTCTTTACTATGAGTTTTATGGCATGCAATAAGTTGAAGACCAAGTTTTTGTATTTCTGACTTGCTCCACCATTTTATTGCTTTTTTGTGCATAGTGAGCGAATCAAAGACAATATTTTTCATACTTTGACACAGAGGGTGGGACATTCTTTACTTGATGCCCTGTGCTACTATACAGTTCGCACATACAAAAGGCCATCATCACTAGTGACCCTAGTTTATTTAGCGTTTGTAGGAGATCTAAGAACTAACAAACTAAAATATAATGAATGCACAATAATTTGGAACAAACTAATAAAGTTATAAAATAAAAAATAAAATTTTTGTTATTTTATCCCGTTGAGGTGAGGAAACGGAGCTTAGCATAGTGATAAAAATATAATAATTTTAAAACTATCAACATGAAATAAACACGTTTTTTAAAAGAAATTCAGAACGAAATAAAGATAAACATGTTAAGGAACTCAAACAAAATAAAAACAAACTTTAAACAAAAAATGTTCAAGTTTTGAAAGAATGTGAGAGAGCTACTATATATATATATTTAGCACCGCGTTATACTACCCGTTCGGGTTATACGCTAGCTACTACTAGAAAAAATTATCGAGGCTTTACAAAAGGAATAAATGGAAATCTTCGCAAAAAGAAATCTAAAACTAACCAAGAACGTATTATTGTTTGCAAAGATAAAATACTATTTTTAAAAGTTGTATGTGTTCATGTGGAATATGGTTGCCATAAAGGCGTCAATCTACGCTCCTAGTGTAAATAAATCTTCTGTTGTCCTGCCAAAACGAAATGTGCATTTTTTTAGGAACCTTTCGGAACAAACGAAGAACAAATTATTGCAATCATAAAAATATGGATTTTTAAAAGATGGGGGATGGGAGTCAACTTCATTGACGTGCAATGTAAACATACAATTTATGGGCGTATAAAGACATATCAAACTATTTTTTCCGGAACAATCCGGAACAAACGAAGAACAAATTATTGCAATCATAAAATTTATTTTTTAAATGTTTTTAGGGGGAAAAGATGGTGAGGCAGATTCGTGGAGATCCAAAGTAAACATATCATTTGTGAGCATATCAAAACTGAAAAACTGATTATTTTTTTTTGCGGAACAATCCGGAACTAACGAAGGAAACAGTATTGTAATCATAAAAAAAATTGTTTTTAAAAGAGGAGAAGGGTGAATTCATGAATGTCAAATGTAAAGTATAGTTAATTTTGGGGACGTATCAAAACGTAAATACTTTTTTTTAACAATCCGAAATAAATGATCGCAACCATAAAAATTTCACTTCTCAAAAGTGAGGGGAAGATATCGTAAGGTTGGCACTACCAATGTAAACATACCATTTGTGGGCCTATCAAAACGGACAAACGAAATTTTTACTGGACAATCCGAAACAAGCGAATGCAATAGTAAATACATGCATTTTTCAAAGTGGAGGGGCTACCGTAAAGTTGGCCCCTCACGAGTAAGCAAAGTGTCACAAGTTCATGTCCCATTTGTGCAAGAACAAATGCGGAACAAACGAGCCTTTGTGCGGTATAATCCGGAAACTAACGATCGGAAACCATAAAAATGTGATTTTTTCAAAGTGTGTGTGGTGGGGTCGGGGGGGGTGTTACTGTGAAGTTGGCCACACCAATGTAGACATATCATTTGTGGGCCTATCAAAACAGAACAAATGAAAATATTTGTGGAACAATCTGCAACAAGCGAAAAACAAACGATTGCAATAAAAAAAAATGGGTGTGTGTACTTATGTACTCGCGTGAGAAGTTATACTTCTTTGGCATAATTAAATAATAGTTTTTAATTGCATGCAAATAATTAATTACAATAAAATGAAAATAACCAATAATAATTTAATAATATTTAGTATTAATTATGTTAAATAATAATATTTTAATTTATATCAATAAATAATACATACGGATAGTTAACCTCAATTATATTGGAGCACTTGAAAAAATCTATAAGCACAATTTTTTCACTAATATTTACGAATAGTAAATAATATTAATCAAAATATTCAATTTAAATCACTACTGAATATAATTTATTAGCACATATATAATTCGCACTTGTATGAAACTAAAACACGTGTTGTGAATGTAGAAACTAGAAACATGTGGATAAATATTATATATATGAAAACAGTGATCAGCGGCGACGAGCGTACCAACATGCGCGACTAACAGAGGTTCTATTTCTATTTTGTTGGTAGCTTTTTTTTTTTCGAGACTTAATGAGCGGTTTAGCTTCAACCTGTTACTTTTGTGTTACAGTGATGCGCGCGCAACTTAAAATTTCACTCTCATCATTTTTTGATAACGCGCCTAAAGAAGTATAACTTCAAAAACCTTGAATTTTTAAATTGGGGGAGAGGGCAACTTCGCGGACGTATTTTTTTTACAGTTGGTACCTACCCATGGTACAAATTGTGGGATTATTTAAGAAAATATTAAATATCTATCCATGATTCCTGTTATATTATTTTTGACGGAGGTATCTTTCTTATCAATAATCTAGGTATATCATCCACACTTTCCTATACAACTCGAAATTCTTAATTTTCAATTGAACTAATCTCACTACTATCATCTTCTTCAGAGCTTTGGAATTCTTAATTTGTACATTCAACATCAGAATACTTATGTCTAATAATGATATCATTTGAGTAAGGAGGGAGTTCTACCACACCGCACATGTACTCCGTGTCACAATGTCTTCTCTGTAATAGAACAAATATTAGGGCCTACATTATCATTTCAAAATGTATATTATTTATTCTAATAAAAAACAGGCAAATAATGATTTTTCATTAGAGATAAAGCGTATTATAAATATAAATATGTTTATACAACTATATTAGCTGTAATTTATATATATATATATATATATATATATATATCAAAGTGAGCATATATTATATAAAGCCAAACTTGGATAAGGACTTGAATCGGTTGGTGAATCAGGTAGAAAATATGTATTCAAAAAATTACTAGGAACTTGCAGCAATAAACTCGAGTTTACAAAATAAAAGGTGGGTTTATTAATAATTTAACTTGACAAATAAAAAATATATATAATTTTTACACATTTTTAGATGGCTTTCCACATGTGTTCTCTTTCTATAGTTTTGCAACCCACTCTCCAATTAAATAGGGTGCATTTACTATAAAATTGTGTTTCCTTCTCCTTGCACCCTAGAGTAACTCAAACCTCAAAACCTAATCACTAAATAATTCAAAGTGTCTAAAAACATTGGAGAGCGATTATATTTAAGTTACATCTTATTTACCCGCCTCGGTGGCGTAGTTGGCTAACGCGCTTGTTGTCTTGAACTCGACTGCTGAGGACGGGGAGATCGAGGTTCGAATCTCAGTCGGGTGAACTGGGGGTGGTTTTTCCTAAATGGTTTTCCACCCTCCCTCCACGCAAATGCGGGTTCACTTCCTCTAATTCAACCTTCCCAATTCCTAATCCATTTGCGTAATTAGTACTCAAAGCGTATAACCCGAACGGGTAGTAAGATGCGGTGCTAAATATTATTATTACATCTTATTTGGATAAGAATGCTGCAGTTATTTTGATTAAATTAATCCAAATAAAAATCGTTCTCTCTCTCACACATAATTTTTTATGAGTCATATGTAATAAAATACATTCCTTTGTGAATGAAATAATTATTTTATTACATTATTTATTTGCAAAAAAATCATTTAAAAAATCGGTAGAAAGACTGTCGTTACAATAGTAAATAGCAGTTTTTCATTTGAGGTAAATTCAAAGTGCTCACACTCTTGGAAATTAAAACATCAATTACTACTATAATATCATACTTGGCCCTAAAATTACTTTCTAAATGAGTTAAAAATACATAATTAATTAACACTATACCTTCCTATATTGTTTAGGTGCCCAACAGGGTATCTCACTAATTGGCACATCATCATTATAAATTACTTATATAGGAACTACAACGTTTAACTTGACCTAATTATACCCTTATAGGTGGGATTAACAGAGAAATTCTAAATATTCCAATAGAATAGTTTTCAAAATTTAAGCCATATAAAATGCTGGAAAAATTGCAAGCTTAAACGTAGATTCTTGCATTCACACAATTTTTAAGGCGATTAATAATCTATTTCTTATTAAGCATATTTTCAAGAGGCCACTCAATTAACAATTTGACAGTTGTGGGAGAGAACGTAAGAAAATACAGGCTATAAATGTGATATAATTATAGTATTATAGCCCGACACGTTAGCTCAGTCGTTAGTGGGATGGTCTACAGTGCAAAAGGCTTCGGGTTCGATTTCTGGTAGGGGCGTAGTATTTATTATTTGAACACTTCTCGGCCTTCTTCTGGATGTTGTATATGTCTTATAATTCAATAATTCTATTTAACTGTGGAAACTTGCCATATTTCTAAAATTATCAAATATTTGAACAATATAATCAATTTAACTGTAACCACTTGACTTTTTGGGCTTGCTTCTTGAGATAAAGTGCATGTATATATATATATTAATGCTTTCATAATCGCCATTTATGCCCACATTATATTTACCTATAACCTAGGCCTAACTAATTTGAGGCAAATGGCCCATATGATTTAAAATGTAAATAATCACAAAATTTTAATGATATAAAAATGTAATTAATCAATAAAACATATCATGCAAGTAACCTCATATGAACCAAGATCTAAGTCTGACTGACAGTATAAATATTCTACCTCTAATAAAAATATAAATACATATAAAAACATAAATAATTTAATTGAAAATAATAATTGCAGTTTTCACTAAATTTAAGATCGTGACATTATTTTTTCCATATGCATATTAATGTATTCAGAGTAATAAGTTTTGCCAATTTAAGTTATATAAAATAATGCCTTTTTCTGCATTAATAATGACTAAACTAGTTCAAATAGCTAAGAAATTAAAACACTATAAACTGCCTAAATTGCAATTTTTTCATGAAAAAGATTTTTTATACAATGGCTGTAAAAAGTGTTTTTAAATGTTAAATATTTATTTCATCATTCTTGATATGCAATGTGTCGAAACCTTTGGCGATCGCTTACAGCCATTTATTGTTTATTAGATTGTATAATCTGTGTTACTGATTCTGGAAACCCCTAACATATAAAATAAACATAAAGCCTATCTGCCTATATAATACATTATGCTCATTCTCGGTTTCAAATCTTGACGTTTTCCAGGTTGTGATGGAAGAAACCATTGTCTATTATTTTAATATATATATATATATATATATATATATATATATATATATATATATATATTAATATTTATACCAATATATATATATATATATAGTTTCTTTACAGTTCACAGAGATAACAAATAAAACACAAATCTAAAAATTACTACAACATGTTTTAATAATGAAATAACCCTGATAGTGGTATAAATATTAATATCACTACAATATGAGTCTACCCGAACGGTTAGTAAGACGCGTTGCTAAATATTATTATTAATATGAGTCTAAATATTTTAAGAGACAACTTGTGAATGATCGTTCAAACAGAAATCTCGAATCTCGAACGGACTGCAGATTACTTGTGTGTCTGTGATAATACAGCTGGAGTAACTTCTGTGGAGGCGGCCTATCACCCGTTCTTGTCGACTTAGCTACACACACTTGCCTACAAAGTTTTGATCCCGTGAGACAACTTGGAATTTCAGTGCATATTTTTATGTCATATGCAAATCAAGTTATTCAGTAAAACTTTGCATATTTAAATCTGAATATTTTTTAATCTCAAGTATATACATTTATACATCGCATGAATACTAATATTTAATATTTATAGATGAATTAGTATTAATAAACAATTGTTGAATTGTGTTGATTTTAAGGGAACTTTGAGTATATTTATATAGAGTATATTTATAACTACGGTAAAATCCCAGCTTTATCAAATAGGTATAGTATTAAAGATACTAAATTTTAATTTTTAAAATTTTATTTCAAAAAGTTTGGCCTAAAACTTGATTTGGAAAACGTAAATATTGAAGTTTCTTACCCTCATAGCTCTTGAATAAAAACAGTTAAAAATAAAATTTTTATATTTAACATTTCATAGAATAAAACTCTTTTGAATGACGAAAAAAAAAATTCTGTACATATGGCCTTAAGTCCGTATCACACGACACTAGCTCGTACTTGAAATCCAGTGTGCTAGCTAGCACGTCATCATCTAGCGTCGTGTGAATCAGAAAAAGTATACTGGTTCTGCCACTTGGTACTGGCTACCATACTAGTTGTGAGGATAGAACACGTGCTATTTTCGTACTAGTTTCGACACTAGTCTGTGTAATTCAACCAATCAATGCGCGCTGAGACTGTTGTGTAGAGAAATGGAATAAATGACGCCAACATGGTCATCGGATGTGATTTTGTTGTTGGCAGAAAATTACCATAAACATCCTTGTTTATATAATACCAAATTGCCACAGTATGACAATATATTTAATATATATAAATTCAATTTAAAACATGTCATCTAAACACGAAACACTGTGTTCCAGACCCAATTTTAATCTAAATAAACTTGATAGCATGCCAACCTTGGTCGGGTTTTATTTTTAGAATATAAAGTGTGCGTAGGCCTAAAAAAGAACATTTGTGTATCAAGGATACTGTACTTGGACACCCATAGGCTTAGGGACCTCTGACCACATTGTAAATAAATGAATACAAACTTAGGGAGCTACTAAACGTTTGTGTAACCCCGAATGTATATTACCTAACCTCCGAATGGATCATATTTAGCATCCTGCGACCATTATTTCGTCTTTCCCAACCAGTCCCGTGTCTGTATTATTTTTCCTAAGCTCCCTCTAATAATTTTCAATATCTTTATTAGTAATTAATGCAGCTGCTGACCCAAAATTAATCTCTGACGTTCGATAAATATTTGCACTAGAACCTAGTACCAAACTAGCAGCGTGTTAATACTCTAGTCCCGTTTCTATTGTACTAGCTAGTATATATCTAGGCGCTAGCTAGCACACTTGATTTCTAGTACAAGCAAGTGTCGTGTGAAACGGGCTTAAGTTCATATAGAGTTTTCAACTATTCTTTCACTAGCGCTATCAGCGTTCAACTCCATAACTATTATATCATAACCTTGAACCCAATTTTTAACACCAAGCCAAAATATAAGTTCAAACAAAAGTTCCAAGACGTAACATTTGACCAAGCAAAATAAAAGTTGATATTCTTCGACAAATGTTAAAGTTAAATAAATATTTAGTGTGCCAAAAAAGGACTTTGATATCCCTATATTATGAAAACTATCTGAAGTCTCAGCTTAGTCATATCCGACCAGAGTCTTACTATTTTGGTTTATTAAAAAAAATTAATAATATTAAAGCAAAAGGAATTTAGAAAAAAGAAAAAAAATATTTGTCGAAAGATAATTTGCTTACATTTTAATTCCTAATCTCCGAAGCCTTAGCTTCACCCTGCTATTGCCGAAGTCAGTCCAAGAGTGCTCTTCCATTTGCACAAACTGTCTTATATATATGATTTGGCACAGCTCACTGAACATAGAATGACGGGATCACAAGGGGAAGGTAGGCAAACCAAAGAAAGTAAACAGGGTAGGGATCCACACGCAACATAGGCTTTCACACTTTTCTAGAATAATTTAGAACTAACTGGACACTGGTCGAATAGTCTCTTCTTTTCTTCCGAACTTCTTTGGCCTGCGATTTCTTGTGTTGTGTACATGCGTCAGCGCCGCCTCAGTGTCTCGTAGCTTGATGACGCGGCCGGGTGTGTTAGTTGTGGCGGGGAGTATAGAGTCCGTAGCTGGGTCAACAGCAGTCGGCGTCCGGGAAATGTGGTAAGTCTATGGTTTATTCACTTAGGAATCTGCAGCTAATGCTACAGGCCTTGTTCACCTAATACCGGAGTGTCACTGATCCAATTTTCAAAAGTGAGTTTGTCTTCACTTCGGAATAGAATATGATGTGAACAAGTCGTGTGATGGTTGTCAGCCGTGAACTAGAGTGAGTGAAGCACGTATTTTAGGCATAGTATTTTTTATAAATTTTATATATTGCAGGATGTCTATGAGTATTGGTACTATTCAGGGCGGGTAGTATTGACGTAAATTAGCTAGTATTTCCAATGTTACAATTGCAGGATGTCTAATATCGGCATTATTCGGTACAGGTAGTATGGGTGTAAATTAGTTAGCATTGATAATGCTACAATTAAGCCCAAATCTTTCACAATATACAATGAATACAATACAATGAATACAATACAATGAATACAATGAATACAATGAATACAATGAATACAATGAATTCTAATCTAATAATTATGATGACTGTCAAACCTCCTTGCTATGTACAAGCTCTTCATCCTGCCTTTCAAAACCATTGGTTTAGAAGGTAACATTTTGTCCGAGAGTGAATAGTTATAATATGGGCTGTAGTGAATGCTTAGTGGACTGATAGTGTGGTCCTGAACACACTATCGCTACACCTTTTAACCTATGATGATGCAAGCAAACCCACGCTAGTGTCAACAAAGTATCCAATCAGTGGCGACTCCTCCTTAAGTGCGCAGGTGCAAGTGCACCACTTATAATTTCACACAAAATAGTATTTAACATTATTTTATTTAAATAATAACAATTAACATTTCATAGTGAATCGATTTTTTAAAGAATATATTTCTTAAAATTAGCTATGCTCTTGCGTTTTTCATTCTATTTACTATTCCACCTGTTTTCCTGACTGCTAGCGCTGTCTCAGTACTTCTACTAAACTCCAGGCCATCTGAGCATGCGCATCGAGAAAAAGAGAGGTTGTTGACCTTGCAAGTTAGTTTTAAAGTGGACCTTTAAAAACACATGGCCTGGTGCGCAGCTTGATAGCGAACTTGGCGATTTGTTTTGATCAACCAAAGCATTACTACCAGTTATAATGTTTTTAAAGTGTGGTTTTTCTTTTTTTAATCTGTACACAATTAATTAAGTACAATGATTGTTTAAATTGTAGTTAATTAGTTCATAATAATTTACTGATTTAGTGCTTATTTTTAATATCAAAAAGAATTTTGCGCAAAACATTAATTATAAAAAAACTTGGTTTATGTAAATAGTTGTTATTTGTGAACGAGTTCGAGTTAGTGTTTTTTTTAAATATCGAAATGAATTTTGTGCAAAACCTTTTACGAAAAAAATTTTCATTGTGTACTCAAGAAGAAAAATTAGAAATTAAAAAACTTGGTAGACCGACACCAAATATTGTTCTATAAAGACTAACAATCGAGAGTTTACTAGAAAATTCAACGTAGAAACTTACAAAAAGCATCTATGGCTATGTGGTTGTAATGTAAAAAATGCATTGTTCTGTTTTCCGTGTTTACTCTTTGGTGGTGACTTATCTTGGACGAATTTAGGTATGACTGATTTGAACCATTTAAGTGAGCGAATTAAAAAGCATGAAATATCATTGTTACACAAGAACAATTCTTTAGATTTGGCTGTACTTGGCAAGACCAACATACGATCACAGTTAGATTCTGGCTACAGAAGAGCTATCGAGCTTCACAATAAAAAAGTGACTAACAACAGGTATGTTTTAAATATTATCCTAAACTGTATTCAATTCTGTGGCGCTTTCGAACTAGCCTTAAGAGGTAATGACGAATCTGATTCATCTTCTAGCCCTGGAATATTTCGTGGACTTGTCAATTTCAGTGCGGAGTTGGATGATGCTTTGAAAGGGCATTTAGAAAAGTCTACAGTTTTTAAAGGCACCTCTAGTTCAATTCAGAATGAAATACTTCAATGCATCCTGGATATTTGTCATGAAGAAATTTCAAAAGAAATTAATAATGCCAGTTATTAGGCTGTTATAGCTGACGAAACAACTGATGTCTCAGCTACTTTTCAAATGGTTATAATTTACCGATATATAGTAAACGGAAAGCCAGTGGAAAGATTTTGGTACTATGTAAATCTCCCATTTCATGACGCTGCATCTTTGTCAAATTGTCTCAAAGAGGAACTAGATCAACATGTAGAGAAAGAGCCTCATAAGTTAATAGCACAAGCATATGATGGTGCTTCAGTTATGGGTGGATCTCTCAATGGTGTTCAGGCTAAAATAAAGCAGAGCTATTCTAACGCTGCTTATGTTCACTGTCATGCACTAATAATGTCAAATGCAGCTTCAATTAATCGTAATGTCCGTATATTTTTCGCCAGTTTAGGAGGATTTTGTACATTTTTTTTCTAATTCCCCCAGAGAACAGCGATTTTAGATTAAGTTGTGGGTAAACGTTTACCACGATCAGCACCTACAAGATGGAACTTTCATTCTCGAACAGTAAACACAGTTTGCGAATACAGAGAAGAACTTATCAAGTGCATGGACAGAATAGAAACGAGAGATGACATTAAACATATAGCTACAATTGAACAAGCGTCTGGTCTGAAGAGAACATTAGAGGATGATGTTTTTATATTTTGGCTAACTTATTTTCATAAAATAATGCCTCATGTAGATATATTGTATAACCAGTTGCAAAAAAGAGAAACTGATCCAGCGCTTGTAAAAAACAAAATAGATGGTTTCATAGAGGAAATTTCCAAAATAAGAAATGAAAATAATATAACTGATGATCTTGATGAAAATAAAATAAAGTGGAGACGAAATGAGAGCCATACTCGTAATAGAGAAGCTAAATAGGTTTGTGACGTCATCATCTGTCAAGCAAAAGACAGATTCAGCTTTACTGATCATCTTGTTGCTGCAAATTTGTTTTTGCCAGAAAAGTTTTCAAAAACAGATGGCGTAGCGTGGGATCAGAAGCTAAGAGGTCTTGCAAGTACTTTTTTGGCATCTTCAAAATGTGGGCAATAGTTGGGTACAACGTTTACAAAATTTCATTTATTGTACTCACATTTTGATAATTTGTTCTTATATAAATATAACTCTACAAATAGTTTGTCAGTTTATATAAAAGTGAATTAAATGTTTTAATTTTATATAGTTAGAGCCCGGGCCTTTGCTTACTAAATACGTAAACCAAGATTTTAACATATAAACATTCTGATTAGCAAAGCCTTATTAAAAATAATGCGTCACTATGGCAACGAGCATTTTAACTTCTCGATAAAAGTCATCAGGTACTTAATTCTTCCGATAAAAATGTGATGAATAAATACATTTTATATAGCAGATAAATGCTATCTGGCAGTCATAAGATGAACTTTTAACTTATCCACCAGATGGAAATATTTATCTACCAGATTAATATTTATCCAGGAGTCATAAGATCGGCCCTAAATAGACTAATATGTAGATTATAATCTTTGTAACCAATGAAAACTATCTCGTCGTTGACGTTTTTTCCATTGTCCTTCTTGCTCTGCCTTCCTCTAGATAAATTGATATATGTTCTCTGCCAGAAGAGTTGAGACTTATTTAGGGGAGGAATTGGTATCCATACAAATGAAAAATGCTCTAGCGTTTGTAATAGTATGCATTTATTAAAACCATACAATAATGTAAAGTACATTGATGTCATCTTTAAGCCACACGTTAATACATTAATATAATCCTTTTAGGGAAGTTATATTAATACATGAATACAATCGGATTGTTACGCCTCTCTATCTTCACTATTTATTTCCACCTTCTGGCGCACGATCCGCAACGCAACTGTGGTGGCCAAGGTCGTCACAGAGCAACCAAATCGGCGAGGCTGGTCAGGGAGACAGCATGGCTTGAGATCGGTGACTCTAGAAAGCACCATAGACTCACCGTGGACGCTCTCCCCCCCCCCCCCCCCCCTCCTTCCGAACCGAGTTCCTGAGAGTTGCCATTCCTGAAGAACCACCGGGAGATCATCCGATGATGGAATTTAGGTCAAACAACACCGCTTCCAGGCGTGGAGAAGAGTTATGTATTATTGTATTATTTTAACTTAATGTATTATATGTTATTAGTTTTAGTATATGATGATTGTCAAAGTTTATGTTAATGAATGTAAATATTGTGTGAAGGAATATATAGATGGCAGAGAAGAGAGCAAGAAATGTTAATAAACTACATTCTTTAACGAGTCATCATTAGTCTCAGCTACCTTTATACTCTGTCCAGGGTAGCGGCGCTTGGTGAGTCCCTATAAACCAACTCTATTTTTAGAGTTACGCCATTTGGTGCAACGTCCCGTGAAACAATTCACTTGTTGATTAGACAATCATGGTAGTCATCTAGGCTAAGTGTTCTTAATGCGCTACTCTTTACCCTTTAGTCTTGAGTATTTTGTTCCATCCTTGATCCGAAAACAAGTGGTGTCTCAGTTGTAGTTCTCTGTAGTCATCCGACTACTCAAGCCAGCTCCAGTAGCGTTCCAAGTGGAGCACTATATCCCTCGATCTTCAGCCAGGGATGGTTGTGCTCCTGAAGGACGATGATGTTCCCCCTCTACAGTGGATATTGGCAGTGGAAGAAATCCATCATGGTCTTGACAATCGTGTTCGTGTAGCTACTGTCCGTACGTCATCCAGTGTTGTAAAACGGGTGATACAAAAGCTGTGTCCCCTACCAATTGAGTCAATTGACTAATGTACAGTAGTACTTCCAGTGTTTATTACATTTTCTATTCTATTTAAGATCTTCTAACTTTGTTGTTAAAAATATGTGTTGATTTTGACGGGTGGATGTTGTGTATTGTGTGTCATTATATTTGCTATGTGCATTTTGTTTTACTGTTGGTATGAGATTGTAGTCTTTTTATTTGTTTGTTTTTTATCTAAAATGAAGCGACCGAAAATGGTCCTCTTTTGTGCACGTGATATAATAAAATAATAATTAAGTCTGAGTTGTTTAATTCAGTGGTCCTCCCGATTGTCATAAATAGGGATTTCTCAACCGACAATCCCGATTAGTAAGGTTGGGTTAATATTAATGCAAAACAAATAGTAAATAGTGTATAGCGTGCACCGTACAGTGCACATTTAATAATAAAACTATCCCAGTTTATAATTAAACGTAAAATATAGCATCTTACTTAAGTCGATTTTCTTTTATTCGTTTAAAATATCTTAACCTTCTTCATTAGTAGATAATGGCTCAAAAAATACTTCAATAAAGAGTTAATTTGAAAAACAACTTTAAATAAACTGTATCTTTTGAAATTTGAATTCAACTAAATTCAACAATTGGATGCGCTCTGTAGGCATTCTTGCGAAGTAGTTCCTTCTCTTTCTGTAAGTGACACTATAACTTTCATCCCTTTCACCTATAATTACACCTAGGTCCTAAACTCATACCTCAAGGAAACCATGGGGAAAAGAAACTTCCCAAATAAAAGTACGCCATCTACACTCAAACTAAGTATTAACACTCATATTTTTTGTCTCTCCTACGCCAAGAAAGCACCTAATTTTCCTCCAAGAATCTTTTCTGCAGCTATCTCCCAGGATAAATCATTAGTCGCACAGACCCTAGCCTCTATAGTGGGATATATATTACTTTTTCTTCTATATCTGAACATATGCGCCTTTTCAAAGCTCACCTTTATTTAACTTTTCTAACAAAATCTTTATTGGTATTTTGCATTATTCCTTGATTTATATATCTCTCAACAAGACTTTATTATTGATTCTATATTATTAAAATATTTTCAGTATCCCCCTCTATTTAAATATATGATCAAATTTATATATTTTTTTATTGGAGAAAGCTCATACGCATTAATGACCAAGATATTATCCTCAAGTAATCAATTTGCATTCGCACCCGTAAACGTAACCTGATATCTGCATTTAGCATATTGTTATAAGTAATAACCCTCACAACCACAGCATTGGATTTTTATTGGAATAATTTTAATTTCACTTAAATGTAATAAAAAAAATTCAGAGATTTAATTGACTTAATTAACTTGGGATGGAAGTATTAGAAATAAATTTAAACATATTATAGTAAATTTATTTGACCTTTTTTTATATGGTTTTAGCAAGCATTTTTTTAATCCAAATTAGTTATGTTACCTCGACCCACAATTTTATCTGCAATCCAAACTCTTATAAATTTGTGTTTGCCTCATTATTATTATTAATATTATTATTGATGTATGCAGATATTTGTATTCACGCAAAACCCTATTCATAGGCTTATTATGGTGAACTGATACCTCTCTTTATCACCCACCCTTTTCTCTTCCTCATAACACGAGTCTAATACATTCCAAAAGAATGCTGGAATTTATTAATTTGGATAAAATCAATGTAATTAAATGTCAGAACATGAACAAAGCGTTGTATTGAAGGATATTTCAACAATTTATTAAAACACTTAAAATATTTATGATTTTGCAACTCTCTGGAATGTTCAGTGATTGGACCTTAAATTTAATACCTTGAACAGTTCTGTGATATCTGTAATCCATGACATGGTAAAACATATGTTGATGATTGTGTTTGGGAGCAATGATCTAGGAAGTTATGTTTAAATGGAATGAATTATGGATGTCATGTAAAATAAACAGTTAACAGACTATGCTGTGAGAACCTACAAATCTAAACTAATTTAGAAACATTACACTCTATTAGGCTATGGGATGAAGAAAAACGAAACACGTTGGTTCAAGCAGTCAAATGCAATTATTATTTACATCTATTATTATTTATACTTACTGTACATGAACTATGATTTTTTTTTCAAACATATGTTAAGTCAAGAACCAATCAATTTAAATATGTTTGTTTTTGAATATTAAACTAAACATTAAGAATGAAAAGTAGCAAATCTACCTTCAATGGTTCCACTATGGTATGGCCTGTAAAATAATGTCATAGCGTAATTCGTCAATGTAAGACTACTACCTTTCAAGGTAAACTGAGTATACACTTGGTTTACTCCGATAGGTAGAAAACTTACTTTATTCTTCTCGATTATGGCGCTAGCGTATAACAGCCACCTACTAGCGCCAAGACGTTTGTTAACGGTTAAATATGGTACCTATATTCTCAAAGGGATATTTACTCTTCGTGTTAGTTCACACAATCCTGTTCAGATATTGTTTATTTATATTTGTCTAAACGACTTTACTGAACTTAGCCACAACCACATAAACGTTTATTTTAGGGGAAAACAAGAAATGCGCAGGGTGACAACATCAAACTATGAAACCAGATATAACTATTAGTTTATAAATAAACATTAGAGGGCACTAAAAACGAGAAATAATAAAGTACGTTTTAAGTTAAGACAATAGATGGCAGTATCAGAAATTATAAGGAATTAAGTAAAGACAGATAACAATTAATAAAAATAACCAATTTATTCAGAAGGATTGAAATAAGTTAATGATTTAATATGTTATTTTGTATATATAAAAACTGCAAAACATTAAATTTCATAAATAATATATTATTTTTAATGGTGGGATTTTATTTTAATGGTATCCCTATTATTCAAATTATTGGTCGTTACATTAATGATAGTAACGCAAAAAATTGTATAAACGAATAGAAGGTA
>JBCFYV010003445.1:0-28422 GCA_039000515.1 Timema cristinae
CTTTGAGATATGAAATTACTTATCATTGCAAATATGTAGGGCTATTTATAATACAAACATTTTATTTGAAACATAATTTATAAAACCAATAAATTCCAAGCTAGGCCTATACGTAAATATGAGTATTTTTTAACTTATCGAACACTTAAAGTAAAGTATTGCGACCGTAAAAGAAAATCTAACCCGAGATGTTGAAGGATGTCGACGTTTCGAGACCCCCGCGAACCCTAAAAAAATGGTTTTTGCAATGCCGTCTGTCTGTGTGTCTGCTAACCTTAAAATAAAAGTAGTTTAATATATAAAGGGAGAAAAGAGAAAAAATTGATTTTTTCAAAATCTGCTCTAACGATTTTGATTAAAATTCGTATCCAGGCGGCGTTGATTGAGATTATAAATAGACTGGCTAATTTTATTTTCCCGTGAAAACGACTCTTAGAGTACGTTACAGACGCGGAAACTTCCATATCTCCGCAACAATTAAAGATACTAAATAACTTATCATTGCAAAATTGCAGTACTAATAAAAAAAACCTTTTATTTGAAATAGATTTTTATAAAACCAATGGTTTCTGAGATATTGGCGAATATATTAATACAATTTTGTTAACTTTAGTTGTACAAAGATACTACTTAATTGTTAACGTAATTCTTATATATAATTTGATAAGCCCGTTTACGGTAATAGAAATTGCGAGGAAATGACAACAGATTTTGACATACGACCACTCTTTTTAATGGTTAGGAGTCCAGGATGTCGGGAAAATTGTAGTTTTCCACGAAAACCCGACTTTCACAGAGAATTTTCAGTTTTTCATTCTTTGTTTAGTAACCATGGAAACCGTTATTTGCTTCATGGCTGTAAATCTCCAAACAAAATATATCTCTTTGGCTAAAAAATAAAAACTCAATCTTTATTTGTTGGTCCAAACACATCACAATTTTCTATTTAGATGAATATTTCTCTTTGGATTCTGGTCATAGCACATCTAAATTGGAATGCCTAAACTGGGGAAACGTTTATTTTTTATTATAATGTTGGTGTCGTTAATTAGCATTTAAATTAATGGTATTGAGCATAATTCGAAAATTAAATTGTTAAGTTCGTAAAAATATTCTCTGCGTTTTGTTTCGCGGATGATAAAATGATGTTTAAATATGTTTTGGTATGTATTATTACTCATAAGCTCTAAAACGATCTTTAATAATGTTTGTAAATAACCATTTTAGCTATTTAAGTATGAGCTTTGGTGTTCATTTTTTTTTTTACAAGTAATGGCTTTTGATGTTCATTTTTTTCAAATAATGAGTTGATGTTCATTTTTGGAAATAGTAACACAATACTAATGCATAAGTTAAGCTATTTTTTCATTTTACCATTTAATTTTGATGATTTGATATTTGAAAGTAATGTTTTGTATACTCCATCAATCTTTTCACATTCTTACAAATATAGTAAGTTCAATTATGTTTCCGTGTTGATACCTAATTTTGAGGGGATGATATTACAAAGTACCGTAATGTTTTGTGTACCACATCTATATTTTTACATTCTCTCTCTCTATCTGACATTCTCTCTTACGCTCTCACACACACTCTCTTACACTATAACCCCTCACACATACACACACACACACACTATAACATACTTTCTCTTATATAATATTTTCCCATTCTTTCTCTCACACTTTATATCTCTTTCTCACGCACTTTCTACCTTCACATACACTCCTCTATCACACAATTTCTTACACTTTTTCTTTATTATACTCTCTCTTTCTCTCTCAAACGCTCTATATCTTGAACTATCTCTCACTAATGCTTTCTCTCTCTCTCAAATTCTTATTTTAATCTCTTTCAAACTCACTCTCACTCTCTCTATCTCAAACTCTATCTCACTCTCTCTCAAACACTCTTTCTCTCAAACTCACTCTCTCAATTTTTCTTTCTAACTCCCTCTCCCAAACGCTCTCTCTTAAACTCTATTTCAAACTCTTTAACTCTCTCACTCTAATTTGATAAGCCCGTGTGCGGTAATAGAATTGCCAGAAAAAGGCTGAACAGATTTTGACAAAAGCCCTCTAATTTTAAAGGTTAGGGATTTAGGATGTCGGGAAAAATTGTAGTTGCCAACAAAAATATGACTTTCTCAGGGAATTTTCAGCTTTTCATTCTTTATTTACATCACCATGGAAACCATGATTTGTGTATAGTTGTACATGGATGAATAAAATATTTTTCTTTAGTTAAAAGTAATGACTAATTTTTTCTTGGGTGTTTTGGTTCCACAAATAGATAGAGAGCTGGAAGTATGGTCGTTTTAAAGTTCTAATCGTGGTTCGAAGGGGGCAAATAATCGTTTTGATCCAAATTAGTCACCAAAAGATTATGTAAAGTTTATAGCCATTGACGAGAAAACTTTTAGCTAGAAAGTAAAGTGAATGCTTTTTATAGAGATCTTTTAGAAGTAAAAAGTTAAGAATACAATTTAGTTCAATAATCTGCAGAAGTCGCAGGGGACGCGGCAGTTGGCCTAAAAGGCATTTGGCCTAAAGGCATTTGGCCTAAAAATGAAACCAAAAGGCATTTGGGCTAAAAGGCATTTGGCCTAAAAGGCGTTTGGCCTAAAGGCGTTTGGCCTAAAGGCGTTTGGCCTAATGGCGTTTGGCCTAAAGGCGTTTGGCCTAAAGGCATTTGGCCTAAAAGGCATTTGGCCTAAAGGCATTTGGCCTAAAGGCAGTTGGCCTAAAAGGCATTTGGCCTAAAAGGCAGTTGGCCTAAAGTCATTTGGCCTAAAATGTAAATTTAAAACCTTCGGTTATCTTCGGAGAGTAAAAGGTACTGTTAGTTGTTTCATCTGAATATAGATAGCACAACTGATGCAAGGTAGTTACAATATTTCTAAAAACATTGACAATATCCTACATACAACTAGATCAGTAGTTCACAAAACACTATATCACCTTTTTTATATATAGATTTCCGATATTATTTCCTTGTTAATATATCTCACGGTCATAAAGTTAACGAAAAATAATAAGAAAATTCCATTCTCAGCATCGTTTACGCTCGGTAAAATTATATGCGTACATTCAAATTATGGGGACTTTTGACAACTTATTCCGAAAGGCAAAATGAAAGTGGAAACCAATATTCAACCCACCCACTTTAAATTTGTCTGAAGTGACGCACGATTTTCGTTTAGCGCTACTGAGATATATATGAACATATTTTTTTTATCTATTGAATTAATAATTAATATATAAATAATAGTGACGCATTAAATAAATTTTGACAGTAAATATTACAATGGTCATATATATATATATATAAACTTAAATTATGGTTTTGACTAGATCCTTAACTCTATTATTATTATTGTTAGAATTATTATAACTATTATTATATAAAATTAGTACAGTTATTTTTTTCAAACAGTGTAAATATTTTTATTACGGTGATATTATTAACAACATGGGCTATGTTAACACAATAGGTCCTTTGTTTAAAAACTATATACTAATTTCCCTCATAGTAATTTGCAAAGCATTCTCAGGAATTATTTCAACTTGTGAAAAAAATACAAAAGATTTTATGGAATTGTCGTTGGTCTTTTTTTAAGTCTTCATAAAACGTAAAAATGTGGTAGCCTTTACAGGATGATAACTTCCTAGGGCAAGAAAAACGTACGATGTAAGCAAGTGGACCTCCGAAATGCCAATGGCTGCAGCATAGGCCAGAGGGATAAATCTGACGAGCTTTGGTTGGTAAAAATATCTCACCGCTAGGATCGCTTGTGTTCTCCCATTCCAAAAAGTGACACTCTTATAGCCTAGATGCAAACAGACGTGACTCAAGTTAGCCCACCACATTGCCGAAAAAAATATTTTTTTTTTCTAATCGTTTGTGCTCTATTTATGCTCATATGTGCCCGAACATGAACATTTGTGCTGTTAAACTGGCCATTTTAGAAAATATTTAATGTGGTGGGCCAACTTGTGCTCAAGCTAGCCCGCTACATATTGAAAAACACAACATAACCAAATTTATTTAAGTCAATCCATTGTGTTCCATTTGTGCTCATATGTGCCCGAAAATGAACATTTGTGCTTTAAAATTAGAAAATCTAGAGAACATTTAATGTGGCGGGCTAACTTGAACCTTCCCTATATCATAAACTGTAGAAAAATATAGTTCAAACTGGCCAGCCACATTTTTAAATATCAATCTAACAAAATTCTGTATTCACCATTCGTTTGTTCTTAGTTTTTGCTCATATGTGCCCGAAAATTAACGTTAGGTCTGTGAATCTAGGCCTTTTAGATAACATTTAATGAAGGCGATCCAACTAGAGCTCAAGCTAGCCCACCACATTAACTGTTTTCTAGATTTTCTAATTATAGAGCACAAATACTCATTTTTGGGCACATATGAGCACAAACGAAAAACAAACGAATGGTGAATACAGAATTTTGTTACATTGATATTTAAAAATGTGGCGGGCCTGCTTGAATTCAATTTTTCTACAGGTTATGGTATAAGGAAGACTCAAGTTAGCCCGCCACATTAATTGTTCTTTAGATTTTATAATTTTAAAGAACAAATGTTCATTTTCGGGCACATATGAGCACAAATGGATCACAATGGATTGACTTTAATAAATTTTGATATGTTGCGTTTTTCAATATGTGGTGGGCTAGCTTGAGCTCAAGTTGACCCACCACATTAAATATTTTCTAAATTGGCCAGTTTCACAGCACAAATGTTCATGTTCGGGCACATATGAGCACAAATAGAGCACAAACGATTAGACAAAAATTGTTTTTTCAGCAATGAGGCGGGCCAACTTGAGTTACGTGGCAAACAGGCTAAATCTTCTCTTTCTCTCTTCTCCGTCGCACTCTACAAGAGACTTTGAAGGGTGGGATTAGGCAGCAGTCCTTTCCTCCCTCCATTCCTAATAATAGCAAACGACCTTGAAGTAAACCATAACAAAAATTCATTGTTCCCCGGCAACTTTCCTTTGGTTCTTTTTCAAACCCACTAACATAATTTGTTTTGAGTTTCACAAGTTGTTGGCGGTAACCTCTGTCTTGCTTCATCCTTTGCTTTATATAGATTAAATAATGTATTGATTTGTTTATTTTTGTGTAAAGTTTAGTGATATCTAATTTTTTTAAATATGTATTTCATCTTCATTTTTGAAAGAAAGATTTTTACTATAAAATAATGAATCGAGGACAAAAATGTGCATACCGCGCCTGCTCAATTACACGATGTACTTAAGGTAATTTTTCCTAAATGGTTTCCCGTTTTTCCACGCAAACGAGGGTACTTCTCATAATTCTATCTTCCTCATACCTACCTTCTAATTGCTATTAAATGTGGAAAGCATTGACTGGCGTGAAGATACAATGAAAAAACAACACTACTAGAGCTTACTCTATTTACTTGAAAAACATATTTTAGACAGTGAAAATACATCATATTCAAATATAGCAAATGTACATTTTTGTATAATTATAATTACATTTAAACTTTATTTAACATTTTTAAGATAAATACTTTACTTACTATGTTGACTTAATAATATAAAATGAGAGACTCCTTTAACACACTGGCTTAAAAAGTATTCATTATTAACTCTCTCTCTCTCTCTCTCTCTCTCTCTCTATATATATATATATATATATATATATATATATATATATAATCTAAACCTTTTTTAAAGGGTTTTGAACTAAAATTTTGGTACCCTTTAATTAAATAAAAGCTAATGGATATACTTTTGATTTTTTCATTTGACGAGAAAAAAGGGCATTATAAGTTCATAAAAACCATTTTAATAACTATCATATTTATTAATTAATTATATCTATGATAAAATGACCTCTAACTAAGCGTTTACTTAGAACCAGTGGCGCACTCATTGGGGTGGAGTAAACGGGGCACCTTCCCCCATAACCCCTAATAATTTCAATACAAACATAAATTATTTAATTTATAACTAAAACATTAGACACAGAAGATGAGTCGTATACATAGGCTCCTTTTTAAGACTTGGTTTAAGACTTTATATTCAAAAAACACACATATTAAAAGTGCCACTTATATTCTCATTTGAAAAAAGCACAACCATAGTAGCTTCCATACATTGTATACAAGAAAATGTATATAGCTAGTAGCCACCATTCTGGTAATTAAGTTCGTTTTAGTTTTTAAGTTTCTTAACACAAGATATGGGTTATTACACCGAGGACCTCGCTTATATAGAGACTTCAGAATCACTCGCACCCCACCCAATTTCGGTTAAAATTAATACTAAAGTACTTAGAACTGACAAAGCTACCAGAGCGTGTTATTCAACACATTAACATATATTAACTTAGACTAGGGGTTCTCACATTTTAGACCGAAGGAGCCTTTGTACCAGAAAAAATGAATGGCCGAACTCTCATAAAAATATTTACACTAGTATTATGATCATTCAATAAATACATTTAAATCTCACAAGTCTTTTATAATTTAATACTTGAATGAATATAAAAGAAGAACTACACTACACCCCGACCTCCGCGTCACTCAAAAACAAGTTATATTTTGAGTGCGATGACTTATGAGATCAGGTAGTTTATAGCGTTAATACCAACGTACCAGTTTTTTATTTGTGTACAGAGGTGTAATTTATTTTATCACGTAATATAGAATTATTTTGATAACAACACATAAACCGTACTAAACGTTGATTTCAATACACAGTCCGACACTTTATCTCAGTTGGTAGCGTGTTTGTATACTGAGCTAAAGGTCCCGGGCTCGATTCCCAAAATGTCCGAAAAACGTATCATTGGTTGACTGTGCTTTTCCCTTTTCACAATTATGAATTAACTGTCAGGGGGCTGGATGTTGTATTTGTTCTAGATTTAAGTTAGTTTGTCAGACTCTGAGGAAATAATCTACATTCTACGGTGTGTCTGTCACTAGTTTTATATCGAGTGTCACTCATTGAGCATGAACTGGGAAAGAGGGAAGGGTTGATAGGGTGGGGTATTACCAAATTTTTCTCCCCCCATCGAAATGTGCCTCCCACCATTTTGTTAAACTTCCCTCTGATATACTTGAATTTGAAGCTGAAAAATGGTTTTCATCAAACTTCAAAAAGATTATATAACAATCTATTATTATTTTTAAATGCTTAAGGAACACCCCAAATAGCTTTTAGTGGCATTCCATTTTCAAATATTTTCCACTGGCTTGGAGTCAAGCACCTAAAAACTCCTTAAAAATAGTGTTTTTACAAACTACCTCGCCCAACACTAATAAAGCTTCGCCGATACTCTTGATAGTCATCACAATAGGTTTTTTTTCATTGTGACTTACTACACGTTTGAGTTGTACACATACATCAATTTACCCTAATGAACCAGGAATGAGGAATGTTACATTTTAGATTGAATGTACCTACATTTGCGTATATTGAGAGTGGGGTACCATTTTAGGGAAAAATACCCTTGTTACACCCGGCTGGGATTTGAACTTCAATCTTAGAGGACAACTTTATTTCCAACTGAGGGGGGGCGGGTGGGGGATATAGGTGGAGGACACACATATTATCTCCAACTTTGAGGGGGGCATATATTATTACCAACTTATATAACACAAATGTAGCTGAATCTAATATTACCCTTTAAATATATAGTTTGACACACTCAGTTGAACATTAATATAAAATCAAGATTTTCACTATACTACAAATTGGTTTATGAATAGGCCTACTTACAAGAGGGTTATTAAATTAATATTGAAAAGTTAACACATAATTTAAGTGAACATTTACGTCACCAAATATCTTAATGCTTTCATTAACTTGCGTACTATATACATTTGTTCATGTACTATAATAAACTATGTTCTTGTAAAAAAACATATTCATGTGTGTCATACAGCCACGTGATTTATTAAATTTAGAAATAATGTTTCCTAAGTATGTTTTAAGATGGCACGGATAACACAAAACTATATCCACCTTGCATGGGGAGATTTTTCTTACAGACTACTGTCCACATTAATGAAGCAAGATCGATTTGTTTAATAAGGTTATAAAATGCATATGTGAAATCTTGCAGTTAAGTAAACTATTTAAACAAATCATTAAATTCACTATAGAAGGGGACTTTTCCATAAAGTAAAACTATTGGGGGTGACATGTATACACGCCATGAAACCACTTACTATTTGTTTCGTAAATCTAATACAATGCCTGGATTCACGGGAGATATATTTTCCCCTTGGATAACATTTTCGGAGACATCACAAATAAGGGCGATTTTAATTTGCTTTTTTAAGGAAATTACAGCTGTTAGGATTGAAGGTCTCGTTCATATTCATTAGGTGAAAAAATGTTCTGAGCAAATAAAATACGAATCATGACTCCATTTTCCATCTCGTTCAGAAGGGAATACATCTTAATCTGACATCAGAATCTTTAGGGAAGTCATGGTGTATAACACCATATCTCTTAGATTACTTTTATTGCATACGGCAACGATACAACGCTTACCCGCCTTTTCTTAGTATCGGTATGACACTTTTCGTAACCCTTCACGCATAAATAATAAGAAAGCTTACAATAAACATACAAACATTTACTATTCACATTGACTTTGGAAGCATACTTGACATAAATAAGAAGTTAGTAACGAGCGCACCCGCCTCGGTGGCGTAGATAGCTAACGCGCTAGTCGTGTTGAGATCTACTGCTGAGGATGGGGAGATCGAGGTTTGAATCTCGATCGGGAAAACTGGGAGGGGGGGGGTGTTTCCTCAATGGTTTTCCACTCTCCCTCCACGCAAATGCGGGTTCACTTCCACTAATTCAACCTTCCCAATTCCTAATCCATTAGCGTAATTAGTACTTAATCGTATAACCCGAACGGGTAGTAAGACGTGGTGCTGAATAATAATTTTAAAAAAAGTGCTGCACTACACAGTCACATGATCTGAACAGAAGCAAGCTTGGCTAGTTCACGAGCAGACGTTACAGCAGCGCTGCGTGTTAGGGTAGAGCTGAATGCTGGCCGGTAAAGTGAACGAGCCTACCCTACAACTCTAGTAGCCTTAGTATAAGGAAGGACCCATCAAGATGACCAAATAAACCTTAAAATTTGAAATTTCTCAGTGAGTTGAGTAATTGCAGGAGGAAGGGGAGCTTGGAGGTCAACATTTTCAAAAAATAATATATTTAATTACTTCTTTGTATTGTAAAGAATTTAAATTTATTAATTAGGTACGGGAAACAATACAAATAAACATTTACATGATAATAATAATAATAATTATTATTATTATTTAATATTGCATTCTGAGAAATAGTGGTGATGGAGTATAATAGAGAAAAAAACTTTTTGAGATTAGGAAAAAAATAAAATTTTGACAGATAAATAAAGATAAATCAAATCCCAGATAGCCAAAATAACATTAGACTATAAATTTCTCAAAGTGGGTTGGGGAAGGGGGGGTTCAAAATCTACAAAATTAATAGAAACTACTACATCTCAGTGCATTGTCGTTAAAAATTGAATTTTGGCATGCCCGTAAATGCACCACTCCAAATAACTAATAAGTCGGAACATTTTAAAATGTAACTCCATGAAATCAAGGGAGGGGCGAGGGGAGTTATAAAAAAAACCTTTTATCTATAGTTGAAAATCGAAATTTGGCTGGCAGGTAGAAGAACAACTATAGATAAAGAAAGTATTCTTAAAACTATGTGTTTAAATGGGAGTTAGAGAAATTATGATTGGGGAGGAGAAGGGAAAATTTTCAAAAACCAATAGAAACAATTACTAACAGAACAATTTATTTGATAAGCTGAGGTGCTTAGTACTAGAGTGATTCTTTCAAATTAATTCATGTTTAGTTAGTAAATTTAAACTATTTCTTTTGGTGTTCATTTCAACAATGTATCTGCGTAAGCGAGCAAATATTGATGCAAAGACTGCATATATATATAAAATAGATTATATATATATATTTATAAAATAGATTTTACTTCTTATAGGTAGTAGTTAATTTGTGGCTTCATCAACATACAAAGTTTTCGCCTCATACGTGTCTGAAATTGTATTTTTGGTAGTTTAGATCAGGGTTTCTCAAACTGCGAGGCGCGAAGGGATTTCAGATGAGGTGTGAACCAATTTCTCACTTCTTTCGACTTGCCTAAATTATGATTGACTAAAAAATTAATATTCTGTTTGGCCTATGAAGCAATAAAATTAATTAATATCTTACAAAACCTTACTATTTTTATAAACTTCTACAAAGCTCTTATCAGAAAATAATTAAATCAATTAAATAATAAATGTCTCATTTTTGTATTTTAACGTAAAAAAGTTACTTTATTCTAAGAATAAGAGTCTTAACAATTACTTTTAATGTTCATATAAGACTCAAGAGTATAGAGTTTGAGAAAACCTGGTTTAGATGATTTGCTAAAAATAAGATAATTTACCCAACTTAAATGTGAGCGAAGCCGTGGGCAAACTCGAGTAAGTTAATATGATTATAAAAAAATGAATGATTGATTAATTCATTTAGCAAAATTAATAAACAAATATACTTAGAAAGACTGATAAAATATACTTTGGCACTTAAAAAAATTCAAAATTCAAAATAAAACAAAATTATTAAAATGGTGTAACCACATGTATGTGCTAATTAATAAAAAACGGTACGGGTACAAAACTTTTTATTTCTGGTACAAAACGGTACAAAAATTATTATTATTAGCACCACGTCTTACTACCCGTTCGGGTTATACGCACTTACGCTAATGTGTAATGGTAGGGTGATTGTGAGATGAAATGAAGGACCTATAGTTTAACGTGGAATCCGAACCACGGTGGTGGCCTGGCACTCCCCACATTAACAAGATGGCTTGTCAAAAATTAGTACAAAACCTTGGCAATGTAAAAAGTTCAACATACAAATGTGGTACTACAGGTTAATGGACGTGCTGCTATACCTTGGGAAGTAGTAAATTGAGAAAAGACTAATATATTTTGAAACGGTAGTATATACTATTTTACTAAACACTACACACCTCGCCATCTATTAGCATCATTACAAATCTTAACGAATGTTTCCGGAGACAGCAAAACATATTTTAATAAATGGTCTAAAAATTAACTTTACAAAAAGTCGTTTGGCCTAAAAGGCATTTGGCCTAAAAGGCGTTTGGCCTAAAGTCATTTGGCCTAAAGGCATTTGGCCTAAAGGGTATTTGGCCTAAAAGGCATTTGGCCTAAAGGCATTTGGCCTAAAAGGCATTTGGCCTAAAGGCGTTTAGCCTACACTTTAGGCCAAATGACGGGTACCCAAATCGCAGAGTTATTCTTCGTTGGTGCAGCCCCTCGTTGTTGAAGCCACTTGTAGTGTATTTTGTGAAGTGATATAGTGATAATGTTGAGTCCTCTGCTTGTTGTGTTCCACTTTATAATGTTGTTTTTGTGAAGGTGTTGAAGGTGGACTCTCGGAGGTCAGGGTCTTGTTGTGCTCCGGCTTGTTAATGTTAGTAAGGACTGGGTTCTTACTGTCTATATATGAGGACTTGCTCTTTATCAATTTAATATTCTATATTTATTGTATTTATAAACTTATCCCGGTGCGTTAGCTCAATCACTGTTTCTTTATACTCAAACAGTTTTTATTTTTGAAAATAGAAAGATTAATTTAACGTGGACCATTCCCGTACATTGCTGTGGGGTGACTGTGGACGACTGTGAAGCGAAATCTTCTTTTTACGTACATCTTTTGAAAGAATTTGTTCCAGAACCTTCATGTTTTTCTTAAGTTACACCATGGTCTATCCGTCGAGAAGTGAAAGAATGAGATGGCGCGAAAAGAAGAGAGACAGAATATGTCTTTCAGCCATGTTTAACAAGTGTTTACAATAGAGGTGGCGTAACTGCGAACGATGATATTTAGTTGTCAACAATAAAAAAAAAATCTTTTGTAATACAACTGTGAGAAGATTTCCTAACACACATGGATGCGTTGAGTTTTATATTTTGAAAATATTTATTAATTTAACATATATGAAGAGTAGAAAATTTTGATTAGATGATTACCAAATGAAGTTCTATTTCATTACAAAATTCTCAAAAAGTTGATGTTATTTTTCTTTTAACATCTTAGGGGAAATGTTTGTACAGTAATGATTTATCTCTATCATTTTGGACTCCATAATCAATATCTACCTTTTTTATTGGTCTAAATTTATAAACGAGGAATTTAATAAAAATTCAATAACCATAAGATGTGCAACTTCTAAAAAATGTTGAAAATTTAAACCGGAAGTCTAAATTTTAATACGAAGTGTTGACCATTGTGGACCTAAAATCGATTGGTTTTTTTTTGGTCCAAATATACAAATGAGGACATTGATTCTTCAGAAATGAAATTATAAAATTTAAAACCGAGAGTCAAAAAATTGTTACTTAAGTATAACGCAATATTTGCTCAGGTTTGCTAGTGTGTATTATTTCGTTTCACATATATTACGAGCTTTAAGTATTTATCTCCAATTTCAAACAATGAAGTGTGAAAATCCATTTTGAATACCGTCCCTTTATTTTAACTATCCATGTATTAGTGCATGTCTTGTCTTTGTTTAGCTGCTATCTCCTAGTGACTGATAGTCATAACTCAAATAAATAAAAATAGAATATTAATACTATTTAGGATTTTAACTCTTCTTAATACCATTTATTTCCCAATTAGACTATAAATTGTTTTCGTGATATTTTATTTTTCAAACAGTAATAATTGGCTAGGCTATGTTTAAGCTAACTTTCCACATCCGTTTGATTTACCGTTATTCCCTCCTCTGGCCCTCCTCCCCCTCCTCCTGACCTCTTTTCGAAATGTCCTCATCTACAACCTCCTCCCCTACAATCCCCTCGCCTACCACCCCCTGACATATTGGCCCTTGATGATTAATTATTAATGATTGTAAATTAATTATTGCTAATTAATTATTAGCTAGTATTGAGGTGTTGGAGTTTTTTTTATTTATTTGGGGAGCAAAAGGTCCGTGAAGTTTCGGCACGAACCTCGTGCTATGGCTGGCGTGGGGAGAATGAACATTGGCTCCCTGTCACGAGTCGCTACTGGGCTGCCAGGAACAAGCAGCACGAACCTCGCGTTATGGCTGTCTGGGGTAGGATGTGATAAAAGGTTCCTATGCCTTGAGGCCTCTAAGGAGGGGGGTCCTTAGAGGTATGTGTCGCAACCCTGGTGCCAGAATGTCGGCCCTACAAGACAGGTTGAGACAAAAATAAATATTGAGGTCATTGACCAGGGCAACGGGGTTTTGCCTGGCGACAGGTTGGCGGGCAGACAAGACAATTTGGGCTTCGTAAGGGACAAATAGTAAATAAAACACAGATATTACAAATATACATATATTTATTAAAGATCACAATTATACATTTTTACAGGAATGCCTCATATAGTCATTCATACGTTTTTCTACATTGTCTCTTAAATGCGTTATTAAAATTGTTTGTAGTTCACAACCCAATATGTAATAATCCAAACCGACAACTTGAAGTGTATAGTAGGTAGCACTGATAAGATCCAGGTTTTTGATGAGCGTTTCCACCGTAGGCTCTTCTAGCTCGATGACATCCACCGATTCTGTTAGCGTGTCACATATATCCACGACGAGCGTGAAGAACAAATTGTTGCAATAGCAGGTGACGGGTGTCGACCGCATGTCCCGTCGATCGACGTCGACGTCGATGAGGTCCCACACCTCACAAATACGCGCCCAGCTAGGTGCTAGATAGGCGACCCGTTTGAGTCCGGCGTCTTGTTTCTCACTGATGACGACCATATGGTCACCGCACATGCGTCTCAGAGAGATTTCATGATTAGTCACACTAATCTTCTGAGGAGGTTGCGTGTTGCTGAAAAACTTTGATATGACCGACTTGTATCTGCCAAGTTCTTGCCATTCTATACGGTTAAACACCGCACAGTTCCCTCCGCATTTTTATAGCTGGACATAGGGCGTAAAGTTGTTCTTGACGCTCATGCCGACGATGATTCGCTTTGCGTCGACTCCGTCCAGGGGGTACAACGTGTTAAAATACTGGTGATGGCGAGCGGCTTCATCGGCTTTGATTTGTGGGCGCAAACGTCTTGACTTTCCATGATGTTTAGCGGCTATGGGTGGCATGCCGCCAGGACGCCCACTTTTATATGCGCACGCTGCTTGGACACAACCACTTTAAGGGCGGCAGGACCCTACAGTCTTGAAAAATGTGCTGTAATATCTCACCACTTTAGCGCGTTGGCTGAATGATTGGTGGGCGAGAATAGGCTTTGGAATGTTTTCATCGGAATGTTCTGGGCGCGATAGAGAAACCACGGACTTCATGGACCTTCCATGAGACAGTAATGGCATCAAACGTCTGAGGCGATGCTTTGAAGTTGTAGCGTGCTATAGGACGTGTGAAAAGGGTTTTTGCGTATAAATGCCAGATGTGACTTTACACGGGGTGGAAAACCATAACTGTCAAAGTATTCTCCCACGCCGTTCTTGTCGATAAAGATGGCGACCCAATGTGTCCCAGGCTTGGTGTGTAGATCGGGGTTGATGACTAGAGCGGCAGGTCGTGCTATTCTTGCAGGTAGTAGAACAGCAGGGAAAACACCCGACAGTACAGAACGGAACCACGCGTTTGTTTTCATCGCACGTCTTATGGTGTGTTATTATTATTATTAATATTATTATTATTATTATTATTAGCACCGCGTCTTACTACCCGTTCGGGTTGTACGCACTTACGCTAATGTGTCATGGTAGGGTGATTGTGAGATGAAATGAAGGACCTACAGTTTAACGTGGAATACGAACCACGGTGGAGGCCTGGAATTCCTCACATTCACAAGATGTATTGCCAGAGGTGAAGGAAGGGTTTGGTAATCAGATAAATCTGTGCCAGGACCGAGGATTGAACCACGGCCGCAGGCACATAAGTCTGACACCTTACCCCTAGAGCACCAGGTCACCCTTGTGGTCTGCGTGTCCATCTTCAATCATCCAATCTCCAAGTCTCCAGACGATAGAAGCCGAACAGAAATTCCACACAGAACTATGTGCCGTGCATATGGTGCGGCCCAATTTAAGTGTTTTCAGTGACGAACAACCTCTGTCGTACAGATCTACGATAGGTGAAGTCGTGTATTTGACTAGAAACATTTTCTTCCCCCTTGACGTAGACGGTTTCTGCACACGTTGTGGTACGAGAGATAAGGAATTCGAGCAGGCTGTAATCCACATCACCGCTATCCGAGGTTATACCGTGCAGATTGTTGACTATAATAGTCGGCTTTCTTTCTGGCATCGGAGGAAAGATCCTCGATAGCGTATGGGGGTTTTAACACCCAATGTTGAAGTAATGTGCCGCATACAGATTAAACACTCAGTTCCATGACGATAAACTCTTTGTCGTCGTCGATAAAGCTCTGGAAATACACAATGACGTCCATGGATTAATTGAAGGGGTAAGAGGTGGGAAGCCGTTTATATCAACTTCCATAATCAGTCACCACGTTTTTGTCCTTGTCAATAATGATGATGTTGGCAAACTCCCCGTACACGATACAGTTGAGGATATCGGTGAGAGCTCTAGTGAAGTTCACCTCGATGTTCAGAGTGCCATGCCTCGTCAAAATTCCAATGCGATGTCATGTGGGCGGACAGATTAGGTGTGAGATCAAAAGCCATGAGATGATATACCTTAGGGAAGGCTTCTCCTGTGATGTCATTACCTTCGTTCATGAAATGGATACCCGTTCAAGAAAACAGCGTATGGTAGGACATGACATAGTGTCCGTTTGAAAAATCAGGCTGTAACGTTTTCGACGGTACTTGTTCCTCGTGCACGTACAGCGAGAAATTGTTCATGACGTAGGTTTGAAAGTTGAACGGATTCTTAGTGCCGTCTCCGTTGAACGCCACGTTTGACACAAATCCCACGATGCATCGTTTGGGTAACTGTTCAGTGAATACGTTGTCCAATGATTTCCCTTGCATTCCCGTAGGAATAGTGAGTGCTTTTGCTTCCACACGGGTGATGGGATACTTTGCGGGACTGACGTTTAGTGCTTTGCCATGTGCCAACAGTATAGAAGGTGCTACTTTGGCACGTCATACTAGAAGACCGGCTTCAACGTTGTGAACCTTAAAGTGAGGGAGTTCAGGGACCGTCATGAGTCAAGTTGGTCCGTTCCAGAGACGGGTTTACGTCTCTGGAACGGACCAACTTGACTCTGAGTTAGGTGCCGTTCCAAAGGTATTTCTCTTGGTTAAACACGTCACCGTGTAGATACTCCAAAAGATCCACCGTCTTACTTTTTGTGGTGAGACTGCGACGTGCCTCAAATCCCTTGTTGCCGGCGTTAGCCTCATCAAAGGTTCCGGGGCTGTCTGCGAACCACAGACCACAATTCAAATGCGTTCTTTTGGCTTCACTATTGTAATTGAGCAGCGTCTCAATGTACGCTCTATAGGCAAACGTTTTGCCTGGCGGTGAGACTAGTTTTTGGTTTAAAAACACATCTACCTGTGTGAATAGCGAATGCAACCAGTTTTTGACGGGAGCGATCTGGTCCACCTCTGTGAAAGCGCCACCGTCGGGTTTCATGATGGCGGCCCTGAGATAGAGCATAGTCTGTGATAGATCGATATAGAAGTCGCCTTGTCCAGTAACGGTAAATTCTATGGGCGAATCATCGGTGAGGGAAGAGACAGGTTTGTACTGGAGCCATTGCCCACTTTCAAGACTGGTTTGAGTGTAAGGCACGGAAAAGAGATCGAGTTTACTGCTGGCACAATCGCAGGACTGGAGATGTAGAAACGACATTTCAGCTGAAAATATCTACAGCTTCTTTCTTGACCTTTTTACGACGGGAGACGACAGAAGACTGACGTCGTTGTTTCTTACGACGCTCTATATAGCCTGAGTTGGTCATCAGCGTGTTGATCTTCTGTTCAGCCTTGCGTTTAAGTTTTGTTCCAGCCTCACCGAAACGGTGCCGTAGGGCCTCTTTGAAAGGACGCCGTTGATTGGCAATGTCTGAGAGCATGTCGATACCCGTATGAAGCGCCGGTTTTCCGATGGCTGTAGCGCCGCTTCTCATCAACGGTACGACGCATTTGAAAAGGCCGCTGAAGAAAATTCATATCCCGTGCCCGCATTGATAGGGAACACAGTGGTAGATCGAAGATATTCCTGTTCCAGTCTGGTTGTCGTAGTATCTTTGGTAGGGACAGTTCATGTTGAGCACCGTCGAAAATGAGGTTTCACGCACACTTCCCAAACTCGAATGGTACAGGTTCACCCGTGTCTGTTCTTATATTAATTTCTAAGCTTTCAAATTCCCTTCTAAGCACTGGCCTGTAGTGCAACGTGTCATAGTTAACTGTCTTATGTCTCCCGTAGAGATAGTTTAAGTTTTTGTTACCGACAATACGTAACAGCGGTGCCACAATGTCACCCTAGGGCTCGACGATATCCGTGTTGATGTACATTTGCGAGGGCAAACCTAGTAGAACGTTGGCAGCGTACGGTGACTTTGGTACTTTGATCAGATTAGTCAGAGGATTGAAACTGAGCTGTAGACTTAGTTGATTTGATAGAGTCAGCAGCTGTATATTTGATGAAGAAGAGATAACTTACGCTTGTTTTTTGGAGCTTGTGTACTTGAATACAAATCCGGAATTTCCTTTAAAAGCCTCTACGTCGTTTAGAGCTTTGATCAATTCATGGATAGTGCTGTAGTTTCTAGCAGGATATATTCATTGAATATTTGTTCCACGCCGTTAGCGTCCACCCAGTTGTACCATACAATATTTTGACCCACGGGTACGGTGGTGAAAGAACACGGATATTGAAATTCAACCAGAGCGACTTCCAACCAGCCTTAGAGTGTAAGACGGTAAGGAATTTGTGTGGTGAGATTCGTGAGGGTATTTTTCAGGAAATATCCCATAGAGCTGTCACTCGGCAAAGTGATGTAAAACTGGTCCTTAATGATAGGGCGCTGACGTAACTGGCAGAATCCAAGAAGTAAACTGGGGGGTAACCTTTCCACTGCACGTACACTTCCTTTCTGGTGACACGTAGTATTTTATCAACTTTAAAAGTTTCAGTGAGTCGTACGCATTGTAATTCAGGTTCGTAAAACGTCCCCTCCACCTCCTTGCCATCAAGATCACTGAGTCTAAAGACGACTGGTTGTCGCAACACGACCCTGGTGACTTTGAAAATCTCTTCGCTCCAATTGCTTTCGTAGACCTTTTCAAACAGCATTTTGGATTTTCTAATACTCACCATGTCACCAACTTTTATTTTCGTTATATTATTCGAGTTTGGATTCCTTTTGCCGTACAGATTATCTCTGACTTAAAGCACATTCGTTTCTGAAACGTCGGTAGGCACCATCTTGATACTGGAATGTTTTGAGCCGTTGTAAGCATTGACTAGATCTTGGAGGACGACCACATACCGATACGTGTTATTTTTGGTAAAGTAGCGCCACATGCGTCCTTTCAGGGTTCTATTGAACCGTTCCACGATGCTTGCCTTCACGTCTGGATTATGAGTGGTGTAGTAATGCACACCTTCTTGCTTGAGAAATTTCCAGATTAGACATGCCATGAACTTTGTCACCTTGTCTGTTTATAAACTTAAAAGTTTACGTCCACTTCGTTTGAAAATGTCCCGAAAGACGACTCACACGATGCTCCCCATCTCGGATGGTAGCGTCCTCGCCCAGGCCATCTTTCTAAACACGTCGATGACGGTGAGCAAGTACACTGCACCGTCGTTGTATTTTCCGAGACTTCGCATATCGTTGAGCTCATCTTGCCAGAGGCCGTCAATAATTGAAACCACGTACTTGTAGCGTGGAAACCTTTTTATAACCGTTTTGAGTAGGGTATAATCTTCCTGCACATGAAGCCATTCTCGTACTTTGTCGAGATCTTTTTTGGACGCCTTTATGAACAATGCCGCCCCTGCAAACCCTGCAGGATGAGAAGGGCCATAGAAGATGTCGGCTAAATGGGCCATTAACTCGGAATGGCAGCCACCTGTTTTCGTCCTTCCTTTTCAGTTTCTTTTTCTTAGGGCGTTGTGACGGTGTAAGTGGTTGGGGTAAGGGCGTCGGGTTTCTAATGTGAGCCAAAAGTTTCGGATTTACAATAAATTTTATGGAACGTCTATGTTTTGAAGTGCCGTGAGAAACTCTCGCCACCCAGTTGGCTCACTGTGTCTTCTTGCTCTGACCAGTTCGTTGACTAAATCCACAATATTGGATCCACGGAGAGGGGTATCATGAATACTCAATTCCCCGTTTGAATCCAAGAGATGCAACCTCGGGAAATTATATGATATAGTAATAGTTCAACTTTTTTATTTGCCTGTACTGGTACAGTATTGAGTTCAGTAGGGATGGAGGTACAGACACTTCAGAGGTGGTCGCGGTGGTGGTGGTATTTTAAGGTGGTGGAGGGTGTTGCCTAAAGAGCAAATAGCGCTGTAGCACTTGTTGGTATAACGATCATTTAGACTTGTCGTCAACTTTTGAAGTGAGGATTTTTTTCCATCTCCTTGTCCAACTCGGAGACAACTAGATTTGTGGCCGATGCTACTTGTTGGTGGTGTTGCTCGTAACGGTGTAATGTTTCCGGGGACACCATTATCATCTTTTTCGTGTGTTTCATTATTTACTTGTTGAATTAGTAACCGAGGACACCGCTGATTTAAGGGGCTAAAAGTAAGGGCCAGAACTCTCCTCCCTTCTGAACGAGTAGTCGTCTCTTCTTCTTCCAGCACTCTCCTCGTTTGACAATCTTGCGAAACACCTGCTTGTGAGCACGTAGCTTTGTCTTCTGAGCATTTTCAACGGCACCTGCCCTTTTAAAGTGTTGTAGGCACACTCGCAAACAGAGTCAACTAGTTTCTTGTCAGCTGTTTTCATCAAGGCGACACGTTGATGTGGGTTCATGCGGTACATCGCACGTAGCAGAGGGGTCTGCTTAGCGCATTTGGACTCATGGTTATTAAATGATCTGTAATCAGGAAGTGTCGGTGTTTTTATAGCTTTAGCGTTGTAAGTACACGCAGCACCCGATATTTTGTGGGTTCTATATCTGAACCATTCTAGTTTACCGTGTTTGAAATATAACAATATATACCCGTGAGGAGTACTTGTAGTATCAGTGTAAGCTTCTTGTAAATCATGGGGATTTTCAGGACAGACTTGACGTGCAAAGTGTTGAATCTGAGCTTTATCCCTGGGATTTTTAAAAAGCACGATATAATGTGCGTTTAAGGAAATGTCTCTATGGCCCTTGCCCTGGTGGAATATATTTGGTGTAATGTACATGACGCTAATATTTTGATGGTGGCATCCTTTGGTGAAAAGATCGACGACCACTTCGTTGGCTTCACTCATCAGGTTGTCAAGGATAATCAGCTGTGGAGAGTCATTACAGATGTCATCCATTTCCGACAGACCCTTACAGAATATTACGCGGGGATTTGTCCCGTCTTGTTTGAATCCTGGCTGCCATAAAGCATAACACCATGTGATTTTATAAAATCTAACGTCACACATTGTGTCCAAGTGACGGATAAAGTCTGCTTCAAAATGTGACTTTCCACAGCCGGAAGGGCCACTTATGATGTCCGAAAATGGATGTTTCAACTTGTCCAAAATATTTGAGATTGAGCTTATAAGCTATATGGACTTGTATTTATAGGATAGGAAGGAGGTGCGGGTGTAGACGTTAAAACACAAGAATAAAAATGGTGAAAAGTATATTGAGAATATTTACAATATATATATTTATACATAGGAGAGGGGGTACTAAATATGATATATACATAGAGATGGTTTCAATTTAAAAGAAAATAAATATATATACAAACAGATTATAATATTTGACTAGATTTAAAATAAATATATATACAAACAATTTATTATAATTGACTAAAATTAAAATATATACAAAAAACTAATTGACTAGAAAAAAATCAAGTAGGTGGAGGAGTGGATTGTACTGGCAAATAAAATATATAAAAAAGTAGACTGGGTGCATAAAATAAATAAATAAATAAAAATATGTTTGTTTTCATGCAGAAAAAAATATGAAAAAATCTCAAATCTTTGAAAAATGGTATGTCAGCGGAACTGTTTAGAGTGAAAGAAAAAAAAGATAATTATTCAGCCCGTCTAAATGATCACCTATTAGTCGTGGCGAGTGCGTTTACAAGGACTCTGATACCCGAACGGAAACGTATTAAATTCATTGGTTATCCGACGTTTGGTGTACACGGGCCGGTAGACTTTAGTCTGAGAAACGGTACATACAGTCACAATACCTATTCTTACAATTTTGTGTGGTATCTGTATGTATCTTTCCACAGCCTGTTCAGTGACCATCGCTTTCAAAACATCAAAATTAACATCGTTCCGGTTGCCATAGTTTATGGTGATCCCGCAATTCTTGGCACCGTTTTTGTTTTGGCAGGATCACTACCAACACAAACTCGGTACGCGTAATTCTTAGGACCACCAGATAAAAAGGCGCTAATGTAGCTTCCCGGACCGTAATCCTGAAATTAATCAGTGTGGTCACCTAAAAAGTCTCCGGTCAGTGGACTCCAATCGCCGGGTCGTTCGAAAATAAAACGCTATCTGTATCATGATACAAAACGTTGTCCCCCAATTGTTCAAGGATGCTGTATAAGTTCAACCTAGCCATAGCAGTCGTGTAACATGCCACCGCCACACTCGTGTTAGGGTTAGGGCGCAACGCGTCAAGCGCATCCTTGTAATTGAGGAACATAACCTCATAATTTATATCAATGACGCTGTTCACGGTGATGTACGGATCCGTCAGGTACTTGTGGATGCCCTTATTGTCGTTAACAACGTCTACATGTGGTAAATCGGGTCTTTGCCCAAACTTTCCCCATAGTGAATTTAAAAAGATTTCAGCCAGAGTGCGGAGACCAGGGTTTTTACAAACAGAGTCTAAATTGAGTTTTACCCCTTCCCTTTCCACATAATTTTGAATATAAGCTAATTTTTCCTCTTATGAGGTACATCACTCTGGCTATCCGCTGGCTTCTTAATAAATTTTCAAAAAAGTACCAATGCACCCATGAAACAATCCGCCAGAACGTATCTGACAGTTGTAAACAGATACATTGTAATCCCACACTTCGTGTACTACTTCAACGGTGTAGCCTTTCTCAACGGCTTTCCGGATCTCGTAAATCACCAAGACGCTTGTCAACCAGCGATTTTTTTGTCTTTTTGCTGACAAGCACCATGGTTTTTCTCCTCCCCGCAATTCCTGCACAAGATGAACATTAGCTTGTCGTGCATCCGTGTAGGCAATAATGGCACGGGTTTCACGGCATAAATCTTCTGCTTTGTATTTTTGAATTTGACGATCCTTTTTGATTTGTCTAATGGTGTTCATGTCCATGCACCCTGGTTCTCTTTTATTATCAAATATAGCTTTGGCGACAACCAATGCACGAGCAAGGCAAAGTGTGTCACCATTTTGAATCGTAATGATCCCTTGGTTTTTACGGCTATATGTGCTGGCGGGAGATAGTTTATCACAATAACGTCCACTCCCATGAGGCTCCTGTAAAATGCCTGAGTTTAACGTACAGGGGTGCTGTACTCAAAAACAAACTATTACTTTGTAACACGCAACTTACATTATCTAGCACGCCTCGAGCGTCTAAATGGTCTGCTCGCCTAAATGAGACATACACAGGGTTTAACGTAGAGTCCGTGCTATTCAAAAGCAAGCCGACATGGTTATCGGTGCTAACGCCTTGGTCCTGGAGACGATTGAGCAATTTAGTAATATGTTCTTCAAGCCAGCTTAATGCGTGACGATCGCGTGCTGGAGCACCAAAATGTACGGTAATTTCTCTACCAGTATATAATAAACGCCTCAATTGTTTAAACCTCTCTTCGAGGATCCGAATGGGGACGCGAATTGACAAGGCCCCGCCTACCTGATTTACCGGGCCATTAAATCCGGTTGCGGGGCCGAAGACGGTCCCGCTGTTGTCACCGCCATGGGTTGTGGAAGAACCACGGCCCCCATCTCCCACACCGCAGCTTGGGCTCCTTATGGTATGGTGCGGGGTACTAGTTGTCAGTGTTGGTGGTGGGTGGACCGTGCCACCGTCTTCCGTCTCCATTTGAGCTATAACACAAAAGCACATGTCAAAGTAAGCACTGTTACAAACATGCACGTATATTTTTTCTTTAAAATGTATATTACTTTCTGTATTAATATAATATGTTATATTTTTCCTAAACATAATTGCTTTAGCTGTAAACAAAATGTTCACCCATGTAGTGAATCGATCCCGGGAACTTTCACAATGTGTGTGTGTAATAAATTCACCCAAGTACAACTAAAAAAATTTAGTCAAGGGCGGATAAACTCTGATTTTCAGCACCTGTTTGGATTCGAACCAGTGTCCCTTGGCAATGCATACATATAGGATTTCTCTGTCTCTCTCACTCACTCACTCACTCACTCTAATGTCCGGCTAAATCAACAATATAATTACCCTTAGCTAACTTCAAGAAATATCTGTAAAGTTAAAACCGTATTAATGTTCGAAACAGACTTTCAGCGCTATCTGTTGGCACAACAAGCAAGCTCAACCACACAAACACGTCATAAATGAATGTGGTCAGAATTAAGTTTACTCTTGGCGGATATAGAATATTTGATCAAGCACATTGTAAGCGTGAGTTTAATAATTGTCTAAAACAACAATTATAATTTTCTGTCTTTTAATGTTTTGTACAGGAAATAAACCCAGGACCCATAGTTTACTATACAGATGAACTAAAGTGTTGGTTGTAATATTTGATCGAGTTCATTGTAAACGTGAATTTAATAAGTTTCTAAAACTACAATTATAATTTTCTGTCGTTGGATGTATGTACCGGAAATAAACCCGTGACCCATAGTTTACTATACAGACGCGCTAATGTGTTTGTTTAATATTTGATCGAGCACATTGTAAACTTGATGGAAACAGGGATTCGAACAAGAAATTTAACTGCATATTAATTTAAAATAACTTCAAGATTTTCATAATTGTATTACTTAAGATGTTTTTCGTAAAAGTAAATATATTATTATATCAAAATATTTTTGTGAACATTAAATTTCTTGTTGCTGTTTAAGTGACTAATTTGTTTAGTGTAAATTCTATATATTATGTCAACGTATAGAGTTTCATATTTAAAATTTAACAACATATTAATTTAAAATAATTTCAAGATCCTCATAATTTCTCACGGATACGGGAAATGAACCCGGGACCCTTTAAATTCGTTACTCGAACATGTACAAAGTATCTGTCAGGGCAATTATTTATCGCTATTAAAGACTAAACCAGCATTTTCGCTTATGCCATGGATTCGAACCCTGGAGTAGGGTTTTTAAGCGTATAAATAGAACGGGTAGTAAGACGCGGCACTAAATTAGGTAGGATTTTTTTTAATAATTGGCTAAAGCAATAATATAATTTCCCCCCTGTTAATTATAATGCAGGTATATATATATATATATATATATATATATATATATATATATATATATTTGATTACATTTTCTCTGCTCTAACTGCATGCAAACGCGCTCTGTTATTCCGAAAGTGAACAAGTTTACAACAACCTTCTCAGAACTAGCAGCTGACTACTAGAGGTTTTGCTATGATGGCAAAATAACGGTAGTTAGAAAGAGACAGGATACATATAGTCTATTTTTAAGCTAGTGGCTATAGTGTGGTTACTTGTAGATGTTACTTTCATATTAGGTGGTTGATAGCGTCCAAATCACTTTAAACAGCGGGGGGCGCATTTCCGCCACCGTAGAGGGAAGCAGGCGAGAGGGGTGCCGTCGAGAGGCTGCTAAGGGGTGTTGTGAGGTCTGCGCGGTTTGGACTGAGCACACCAGCTTCGTCGTGCAGGGCACTGACTGGAGGGGTCGCCTCCGGCTGGACAGACGTCGGCACGCCCGTCACTACGTTGCCAGCAGGTCCTAATCCAGCCCGTTGGATCCCAGTAGTCTGAAATTAAATAAATACACATTAATTACCATTTACGTGAAATAAAAAAAACACTGGCAAATCTATCGTAGACTGCTAATTACCCACGGACCAGTCGCCATCCACTCTGAAAATCCCATCTTCTGTAAAGTTTAGCAACTGGTACAGGCTATTAGGACACACAGGTTGCGCCGCCTCGCCAAGCGTCAGGGGCTCATCATCTAGAAATATGAAGAAGTCAAATACGGTCTACACCAAGCTGTTATAAGTAAAAATAGTAACTATTAAAATATACAAAACTATTTAAAACATACCTGAATATATCCAATTTTCCAGAGCGTCAAAACTCGTCTTGATGATATAGCTGTCAATTACAAATTGAATTGACCAATTGGGATGACTTGGGTTCTATTCATACCCATCTCAAAGGGCTTGCCGCTTGTAATGACCTAGTTTGGGTAATGCACATCTGCGCATGCGCAATCCGCAGCAGCTGCTTTCAGGTCCCGTTATCCATCATACATCTTCTAGCAGTCGACGGGTATGGATGTGCCTTGTCGGCGCTCTGTTCACGGATGGTGGAACACCGTGTGTGTGTGTGCGTGCTGTCATAGACCTGGGAGTAGTTTTTCACTCTCAATCTACGCATATGCAGGTTCAAATTTCCTAATAGAGTAATTAGTATCTAAGACATAATCTGATCGGCTAGTAATACGCGGTGATAAATATGTGTAGCAGCTCACTATGCAAGTACGTTTGAGTTTCAGGTTTTGATAATAGTTATGGTAAGGTCGGGGTCTGATCACTCAGCAAGTTATTTTTTGGGTAATTTTCATAACTAGTTTTCTGGAAAATTGAGATACATTCACTTAGTAAATCTAATTTATTCAGCCTTACTTCTTCTTTTTTGGTGATACATATTAGACATGTAGAACGATGGGAGGTTCTGTGTTTGCTGTAAACGGCTATTATAGGTTTTAATTAATATTAGGGGATTTTTTTTCTAGTTGACTTTCCCTTTTCCCTCGTGGGTGCGGCACTTATTTCACTATTAAATGAAACAGGCCCTCCAGTGTTTATTTTTTTTTGTTAACAGATGGTGTGACAATGTCATGAAAGGATTGGTAGTAGAGCGATGCGGTGTTAAGGGTAGCGAGTAACTAGCAATTTTCAATACACTCAACCGGAAATCTAACCCCGTATGTCTCGTTATTGAAATAAACTGAGCTAAATGCGACTCGCATCTTGGTCATCGTGCCCCCCAGTGATACACTTACAACTGAGTTGTGAGAACTGTTCAAGGGCTATAAGTTTTGTACTTTAGAGGATGATGGTTTTTTTGTTACCCCCTGGGCAACGTTTTAATTATTATTATTTTTAGCACTACGTATTACTAACCGTTCGGGTTATACGCACTTACGCTAATGTGCAATGGTAGTGTGATTGGGGGACCTACACTTTAAAGTGGGATTCGAACCACTGTGGAGGCTTGACATTCATAAGTCTTGTCAGAGGTGTCAATGGTAGTGTGATTGGGGGACCTACAGTTTAACGCGGGATCCGAACCACTGTGGAGGTTGGGCATTCCACACATTCACAAGTATTGTCAGAGGTGAAGGAAGGGTTTGGCAATAAGATAAATCTGTACCAGGACCTAGAATTGAACCTCAGGCTCCCTCTAGCACTTGGGACGGTTGTCACCTTCATGTTTGAATCCTGTGTCAATGACTGAGTAATCCGGTACTAATAATTATATCGCTTTTAGTAAGAGAGAGAGAGAAGTTTATTTTTGTTCAAACGCCCCAGGTTTGAAAACTGTGTCAAGCAGTGACGGTTTCGATGAACTCAAGATGATATACAACTGGAATAATATGGCAGGGTATTAAAACCCGATGTTTAAATTTACATTCGATGAGCTCCAGAGGTCGTGTACCCCAAAGAGGTTAATGAGTTTGTAATGAGCACGCTACCGTTAACAGATGTTTAAATTTGATATTTCTCTTCCTCATTCAGAACGACTCGATAATGGGCTCGAGTCATCTAACGACCTTCACACGAGTTTGTCATTACCGGGCTTCCCCCGATGTTGCAGTGTCCAGCAAGTGAAAGGCAGGCAGTTAGAGGAGGGGAAGTGACAGTCGATACACTGCTACTGAAGGAAAAGGTTCACACACTGGCCGGCGCGAGCCACGGTGGATCTCACGTTCCCCCTAATAAATAAACACCCAAATCCTTTGCCAGTAATTAATTAATTAGGCAAAAAAACAATTAACAATAATTAATAATTAATTAACAATCATTAAATTTTAAAATCATCAAGACAAAATATGGGGGTTGGTAGACGGGGGTGGTGGGGGAGGGTTTTTTGGGAGGGGCTGTGGGGAGGAGAAATCAGCACTGTGAAATTGGTCAGGGTTTTGGGGGAGGGTGGGGGGGAATAACGGGAAATCAAAAAGAGGGAAAACAGGGGGAAGTCAGTGGGGGGGGGGGCTGGGGAAAAGGGGGGGGTATTTATAGAGCCAAAAGAGGAAAATAGGTCAAAGGTAATGGAACAGGGTACCCCAAACGGGGTATTATAGGTTTTAAAAATTATGAAGAAAAATGAGCCAAAAAAATACATTTTGATTATAACATGGGGATGGAAGTAAAATGTTTTTAAACAACTTTTTTTTTTATTAGAGGGGGTTTGAATATTAATTTTGATAGTAAGAGAATGAAATATATGGTGGATGGAGTGGGTGTGTGGTGTTAGGGCAAGTGCATGTGTAGCATGTTTAATCCAACTGACCTGTCTTCGGTGTGAATGAAAGAGAGCAACTCCCACAACACATGAGGGGTTATTAGAAAGTCTTTTGTTATCCCGATAAATTAACTAAAACCCTTTTCCTGGGTCTTTCTGGGTATTAGGGGTGTAGGGCCAAAGGGACAAGAACGGGGAAGGAGCCAGATTTAAAGGGAATGAAAGGCTTACATAGAAGCCGTGGAACAAAATGGCCAAAAGGGTTTTGGGGAAGCCAGATAGCTCAGCTCCTGAAGTGCTTAGGTTTAGTGAAGGAAGGTAAAAATTACAGTAGAAGGTGCGTTTTGGAATGATTATGAGACTAGGGGAAGATGGGTTTTTAAACAAGGCAGGGTTGCGGGCCGGAAATAGGGCCTGGGCTATATTCCCCCGTCACATTAAAAATTTAGATAAATTTTTAATTAATAGTTTCATTAAATATCATGAATCAGAGGGTAGTTA